>QTSX02004658.1:0-31202 GCA_014839935.2 Entomophthora muscae | reverse complement strand
TTTAAAACTACTGTATCAGAAAATGCACAATTGCCACAGCAAAGAAAATAAGCCAATTTAAGACAACAAACAGTAATTTATTAACACATTGCATTATTATTACCTTGCAAAATCCAACTAAAAAGTTTATAGAGTTATTACCAATAGTTAAATATATAGGCTGTAAAATGCACTATGTATCATTATTTGTACTAAGCGTTAATGGCTCTCTAATATAAACATAATCCATTTCATTAAATTACAATGGAAAAGGCCAAGTTTACAATGGATTTTATTAAACAAAATGCATTGAGTTATGCACATAATATCAAAATATCAAGAGTTGACGTCTAATTTCAATATTCTAATGCAATATTTTTTATTTATTGTCTTTAATTTATTAATGATGATGAAAAATATGTATGCTAACAATTTTAAGCTATTTATAAAATGTACAACATTATATTAATTATGGGAAATGTTGATAATGGAAAAAGAAAATATTATTAATTATTAATTGAAAGAGATATATCAATTTTAATAAGTTATCACAAAGAAAAGATTTATTTACTAATCAAAGGACAAGAAGGGGAGAGAATGGGCAGAATAAACATTGCCTTCATCTGTGCCTGTGAAAGGGACGGCATCAGAGATGTGGGGGGATTGGTAGTGGCTTGGGAGTCAGGGTTGGAAGGCGGGTGGCTTGATGGGGGGTTGGGGAGGCAGGGTTTGTTGACTGGGAAGGGGCAGCAAGAGAGGTTTTCTTCAGTTGCTCAAATTTTTCTTCTGTCACATATGCAGGCTTGGTGAAACAAATGGATTGGCATGGGGGAAAGCAGGAGTCCTTTCTGGACTTATCACTATCACTTGCATAGAAGATGATGAGATCAAATAAGTCCTGGACAGACACAGAAGGAAAAAGCTCATAAACCTTATCAATTTGGTTGCATAGTTTGTTGTATGTGGCAGGCTTTAAGTGCCTGAGGGCAGAACCAAAATTGTAGAGACATACATCTGCAAGATGCATGTTGGCGTGGTTGATGGGGTAGGATCAACAGGTATGCCCCACAGCCCTGATTTTTTTGGGTTTCCTATTCCTGCTGCTCAATCTCAGCACTCAGAACAACTGTGTATGTGGCGTTTTGGGTAGCCCACTCCTCCAGCATGACCTTGAGCTCTGTCTGGTAGGCATACCCATCTGCAGTGTTCAATATTGCTAAGTAATAATTGACACCCAATGGGGAAACTGCCAAAAAAAACCCAACAAAACAATACAAGATTGGGCTGTACTTGTACACGTCAGACTGGATACGCTTCTCTCCATAGCCTTGAATACTTGCAGAAATCTTAGTGTATGATAGGAAGATGACATTATTACGGGCCCTCATTGCTCTTCCTTTAATAAAATTGATGATGGTTGAATTGTAGGGGTCAGTGTCCACCAAACTAGGGCCACCAAGAACCTGATTGGATAGGATTCTGGTGGCAACCACAACTCCTTGCATCCACAAATTCACCATTCTTTTGTTGGTGAAGATGCCGTGGAGTCCCAGCTGGAGATGTACCTGGACCAGGGGCATCTTTGGGTCACGTTCCATAGTGGCCATCATAAGAGGATGGGCTGTGTCACCTTTGGTTGAAGTATGGGCACCAGTTGGGGTCTTCTTGGTAGGGGGCCACAGTTGACGTGGGCTTGCAGGGTTGCAGCCACAGTGGACTTTGCAAAACCCATTGCGGCGGCAATTCACCTGAAGGACATAAGCATCCCTTGCTTTTCAACAATTTCAGGAACAATCTGTGAAGTGATTAATTTTCTTCTGCGCCTTGCAGGCTGATTGGCTGGAGGTGGGGTATGTCCACCTTGAGAACCAGACAGTGCATCTGATTGGCTGTTTCTGGATTCTGGCTTCCATTGGTGGCCCCATGGCTCACTTGGTCAATTACAGATGCTAGTGTTACTATATGATTTGGGTTAGCAGCTGCCTGTGTGTGATGGGCAAAATAGGGCCATGCTTGAGGATGCAGGGGAAAGAACACACTCCTGGGTGGTGCTTGCAGAGGGGCATGTGGGTTGGGAGTGGCCATAGAGGGAGGCTTCACTATATTAAGACCCAGTGTAGCCTTTCATGATTTTGTCAAGGCCAGGGAACATCTTGTTGACTTGTTTGTTATTGAAAGAAGACATAATAAATTTTTATTAAAAATTTTAAGCTAAAAAAGAGAGGTGTATATTTTAGTCAATTTTATTGTTAAGTATGTTAAGTTGGTGGATATTACAATCTAAATTTTAGCCGTCCTAAATTGGAATAGGGTGATTTTTAAGAATACATGTGCTTCCTAAAAGAATTAGCACAAATCCACTCTAGATCCTTTAGCATCCTTTTTGAGACACCCATAAATTATATTTATTTTGAATTCACCTCATTTTTAATTTGAAACTTGGTTCTTGGATTTGAAAATCCTGCAATTTCAGATTTGTTAAGTTTTACATGATGCCTATGATTTGTTTGACATACAGGAAATCTCAAATTGTACATAGAACTCCACATTTCTGATTCATGTATCCTGCATTTGTTTGCTGAGTTTTGTCTTTTTTTAGTTGAGTTATCTGCTCAAGAGATTTGAAAATTTTAATTTAAATAAATCAAAAAAGTCAAATTAAATGGTTGACTTTATTAAATATTTTAATTCTCACTCAGCTGAGTTGGCTGCAAAAGTGATTCAAAATTTTGGACCAAGGATTTGACAATCCTGCAATTTTATGTTTAGGTTCTGAATTTACAGTAAATCCAAACAAACACATATTTAATCTTTAATATATTTCTATCTTATTTTTATGGACCATCAATTGCATTCTCAAACAGCTCCTACATAAGCCTGCGGGGCAGCCTGTCCACAAGGGCGTCCCAGAGGGTCCACAAATAGACCCAGGACCCAAATCAAGGGGAGTAATGCTGACACACAGGCCTCCTGAGGTGTCAGCGCCAGCCAATCACCTCCTGCATCTCAATCCAGGAACTCTAGCCTGAATCCAAGACAGAAGCTGCTCTCAAGGCCTGCAATAAAAGTCTCCTATACAAAGGTCATTGGGAATAATGAGGTTATATACACCTCCACCGTGTACTCAGTTGTCACCTGCCCCGCACTCTTGATCCAAGAGTTGCTACTTCCTGCCCCTGCGTCTTTGATACCTCCTATTAGCCATTGGCCACTATTGTTGAGCCATCTGTGCCTGTGTCTCATGCCACCATTGATAGCGCCAGTGCAACCAAGTATGATCCCACCATCTACACAAAGGTCCCCATCCCCTGTGTTGAGCCTGCTAGCCAGGATGCTGCGGTACCTGCCAAGGGCTGGCTTTGGTTGATGGATAGTGAGTGTGAAGATCTCATCAACTGCTTGAACAGGGGAATGACAGTTCAGGATATTGCGTCCCAATTTGGTGTCACAACCAGATACATTGCCATCATCAACACCAAGTATGGCAACACTGGGCAAATTGAAAAATCTGCCAAGGCTAAGCAGCAGCCCAGCCTATTTCAGCCCACCCATATTGAGGCAATCAAGCAGTGAGTTACCAAGGATTGTCATCTGGACTTTCTTGCTGTCCAATCAATGCTTGCCACAGAGTTTGGGCTTTCTGTTTCCAAAATCCTTGTATATGAAGCAATGGTCAAATTTGGCTTCTTGTGGAAGGTACTTGGAGTTTCTCTGTACAACAGAAACAAAGAGAAGACCATTGAGGATTGACACATTTATGCTGAGACATATCTGGCCCTAAAAGAGACTGGGAATGTCCAGTTCTTCTACATTGACAAATCATTGTTTTCCTCCTCAATCAGTTCTAGGCATGGGTGGGTTGAGAAGGGATCCAAGGACAGTGTAGCCCATTGTGCAGCTATCCGTTCCAAGACCCATTTGATAGTTGCTCTTCTTGGTCCTTATGGTTTAGACAAGTATCAGATGATCAAGGGTTCCTACAATAGCGGGACCTTTCTCAATTTTCTCCGAGTTGTCAAGAAGTATCTCTGGATCAATAATTGCAGCACATTCAACATTGTTGTGTTAGATAATGTTGGGCTAAACAAAGTGGATATGGCTGTGTCTGAGTTTCCACCCATTGACAAGAATAGCCATTCCTCCAACCACCGCCTTGCTAATTGTCCAATGAGAATCCTCTTCCTCACCCTGTATTCTCCATTTCTCACACAATTGAGGAGGTGTTTGTTTGGATCAAGAATAAGGTGAAACAAGGCTCTCCTCAGGACACCAAGGATCTATTCAATGCTCTTGAGGTCAGTCAATTTTCAATGCCACCTGATGCGGTGGCAGCTTTTTAAAAGTATTCAGAATCCTTTCTCCCCAAAGCCCTGGCCTCTGAGCCAATCAGATAAATGGGCGCTCTGGGTTTTATTTGTTTTTTATTAGGACTCAAATTATTATTTATATATAATTACATGATGTTTGATTGTATTATAGACATATAAGAATACATAGAAAAGGTAAGTAAAATTAATCATAGTAGGTAAGAGGACATATATTTTTATTATAATGCATTGAATATTGTATTGACTGTGCACTAACAAATAAATAAATTAAAAAAGATAGAAATATATTAATTTTATTTAAACAATTGAGAATCCTTGATGGTACTTTGGCTTTGTTAAGCCACAAATATGACCTTGCAGGTCATCACCTGATCTTATTGATTTAGTGCCACTATAGCCACACAGCACAGAAGACAATGATTTTTATGTATTGCTTACTAATTAGTACTTAGGACGTGGGTCAAGCATATCAAATTATATTACAAGAAAAAGGTAATTAAAGTTCTAAACAATCACTTGTTTAGAATATAAGTGGAGCAGGCCGCATGATGCGGATAAAATTAATTCTCATTGTTTGTATATGTAATAAATGAACCCGTACTTGACAAGCTAGTAAATAAAAACTTTAATAACTTATTTTTATTATTTGATGTGGTTGCAACTTTAACTAATGTCTTGTAATATATTTAGATATATTAATATTGTAATTTACCTACTAAAATTTAAACTAAAATTTAATATATTAAAAGTAAAATTATAATTATAAATATTGAATTTTTTGTATTAAAGTTTAAATATTCAAAATTTAACTATTTTTATTTAATTGTGATATATTCAATATTGAAATATTATATATTAAAAATTTTAATATTGAAATATGTATTATCAAAATTTAATACTAACTTTTAGATACTAAAATTTTAAAATTTAAATATTTAAAATTAAAATTGTATTATAAAAATTTTAATATTACATATTTCAATATTAAAATTTTAGTATTAAAATATAAAATTTAAAAAAATTAATTTGCAAGGAAAAAATATTTTTTGAGGGGATGCTAATTGCAAAGGGTATGCAATTATTCCGGGGTATTATTCCCCAAAATTATATTTTCTGCTAATGGGTCCAATTGGGACCACATACTCTTCTGTACATGGTGGACAACTCTGGCGCCAATTGCTAGAGGGGTGGTGCTCAACACCCCGGTGGTGGCTGAGCGTCTTATAAAAGGCAATATCAAAAGCAAATTAACAAGGAGTTGGTTCTCTGGAGGTATTGTGTACCCGTACAACAAAGCTAATGTAAAGCAGTCATATAGGATATGCTGTCAGGAATATTTCTGACAACACTTTGGTTCAAGGCAATATTTTGTGCCCAATCAAACTTGATAAAAAAATAAAAAAGGCAGCAGTTCCCCCTTATTGGGGAAACTTCCGCAAAAAGTTGAGGCCAGGAAATAGAAATTAAAAATAAGGTTTTTAATTTGGACAGGTTTTATACCCCACCCGCGGGCCGCGCGGCCATCTGCAGGCCGCACGCTGAGCCTGGCGCCTTGCCTGCGCGTGCGCCCCCAGCCAGCCAGTCTCCCGCTGGCCCACCCACTCCTGCCAGCCAGTCTCCCGCCCAGGCCGCCCAATGGGGAAATTTCCAAATGAGAAACCAAAAAAGGCAATTTCCCCAAACCCAAATAGAGGGGGAACTGCTGCCCAAATTTTGAATTTGCCAAATTTGGGAGGGGCTGCCCTGCAAATCAACCAATGCAGTAATTGCAGAAGTGGAATTTGGGCGCGTGAAAGTGCCTGAAGAAGCTCCAAAGCAATGCAAGGCCAAGACTAACAATTCATTGCTATCCAAACCCCTCCAATCCCAATACCAAAAGGGGATTCCAGACAGCACCAAGTGTTTGGGGTTCCCTGTTCAATGTTTTTCACTATTCATGCCCCACCAAGGAGGATAGTATATAATAAAGCTCAATCACTTGATGATAGTTTGTGCTATCATTGAGAAAATTACCCCTCAATTGTTATCACATAAATCAACCAAGACTTTACCCTTCAGAAAGTTAAAGACACTAAGCTTTGTCTGCCCTTTCCCAGGATCAGGAGATGAATCACCTAATCTTCTCAGCTGTCCTCACAGCATGCCTAGGGATTGGGAGCCACCAATATAATCACCAGCATGGGCTGTTCAATAAGCCACCCAATGAGTACATCTACAAGGAGTCAGCGCAGCTAAACTCCTCCAAGCAGTACTCCTGGCCCACACTGGTCTTGCCCCACTCCACCCAGTCTGTAGCTATATACACCTGTGTATACTACGTACTTGCATATTTTGCCAGTAATTTTGGACAATATAACATTTACGCCAAGGTCTTCAGATGGATGATGACGGTCTACCCCATTGTGACGGCGCTCACAGGATTCCAAGTTGCCAACTTGGTACCTTATTTTGCTAAAATACTCCCCCAATTGTTGGGTCTTTACACATGCTCTACAGTTTGGTAGCCCTGCGGTGTCTTCATTTTATCCAGTGCCAGCCGGCAGACGTCCATTTGAAGGGGGACATCCTCCAGCTTCTTCATGTTGGCCTTCATAATGCAGTGTAGTACTACCCCAAGGAAACAGCAAGATGCAGTTGCTGTGAGGTATAGATTTCTGCAAATAAGCAGAATTTTTTGTAGATTATAACTAATTAATTTTTATAGGACATGTTTGAAAAATTGAGTAAAGAAGAGTTGGACATTTTGGAGGCATCTGCAACCCACGCCTCTGTGAACAATATGAATAAAGGTTTCATCTTATTGACTGAAAATGCATTACTTGTTTGATTTGATATTGATTTTATTAAATTATTGAATATTGCAGCTTTGATGTTTTCTTGTGGAACTTAAACTTGACTTTTTTCAGGTTTATTTCATATGTGTTCATAGTTGAAAATGGAAAACGTTCAAGGCATTCAAATATATATTTGCCAAAATCCATATTGACATTTATTTGGATATCCATCATTCCTTTGAAGTTGATACTTGCGCCTACTTCATAGGCTTCTCTGACCCAAGTTGAACTTCCTTCTGGCCTTTGAATTCCCTATTTGTTGCGTCTTTTGTTGCATATTGATTGATGTTATTTTGTACTATTTTATTTATTTTATTTTTATTTATTTGTTTTACAGGGGCTACCAGTGATTGGTAACCCCCATAGAACCAACTTGGCGTAAAAGCTGCCACTTCTGAAACCTTGTCCCCATCCCTAGTTATAACTAAAGTAAATACAAAGAAAACATAAAATACTTACTGATTGTTTCCCCTGTGGCCCCCTCATCCACAAGCGCCCCTTCAGCAAACTTCATGAGTGTTAGCTGCTCTTCATTTGTTTTTCTGGGTTTGATTTCCCTTATTTTCCATGTTACTTGTGTTTCCTCTTGATTTTCATTAGTTAAATTTTCTTTGCTTTTTGAGGCGCTCCTGCTTCTTGACTGTGTTTTGTTTTCATCTGTTTCCATTTGATTATTTCCCTCTTTATTGGTGTTTATTTACTTTGGGATTTAGGTTCCTTCAATCAGTTTGATCTTCTTATTGTTTTCTTTGGCCCCTTGCCAGAACTCCCACAAATTGTAGGCTGTGTCATTGAACTTCAGACTTGATAGGATTTTCCCCTGTAGATTGCTCAACTCTTCTTTGTTCTTTTTGTCTACAATATTTTCCTAGTTTATTCAGGGCATCTTCTTTTGACTGTATTAGTGGCTGGCTCTTGTTACTCAGCTTTCCTGTTACTATTTCCCTGATATTTCCTAGTTTATTCAGGACATCTTCTTTTGACTGGATTAGTGGCTGGCCCTTATTATCCAGCTTTCTTGTTTCTATTGTTGTAACTTTGCTGTTTTAGCAGAGTTACATGGGGAAAATATTTAGAAGATAGATAATAATCTTTATTTTGAAATAGTGATTATATAGTTCATGTGAATCAAGTATAACAGGAACATGATTGATGATCCCACAGCTGGATGAAAGAAGGGGGTGGCTTGATACTGGTAAGGAGTCAAGCGCCAAAATAAGGTATCCATCATAAGGGATCATCATCTGTTCATGTTGTCAGATTTGGTAATTCAAGTTGACTTCCTAGTCTGGCTTTGAGTGACCGGATAGTCAGATTGTGGGTCACAAACCCGCCCGGTTGGAACCTTGCTGGCAGGTTGAGCCTGCGGTTTTGACACCCCCCAACTGAAGGTCAGCCTCCTCTGGGGGCAGGTTATCAGGGAGGTTGTCAGGAGCCCGGGCGCTGTATTGAACTAGTTGCTGTTCTGTGGCAGGCATGGCGGTTTTTTGTTGTTTCTGTCTTGCTTTGCAGGATTGTAGGCAATCATGGTGTAGGGTCTTGTCTTGCTCACATTTGCCAAGTCCTTGCACAAGGTAAGTGTTATTGACGTTTACCTTCAGAATGATTGCTGGCCCCACTTTTTCAGGTTGTAGCTTTCTTTTGTCAACATTCATGACTCATACTTTGTCCCTAACTTCATGTCTATTGCGGATGGGGACAAATGTCTTTTGTAGACATTTATTCTCCTTAGCTATTTGCCTGCTGTTAGCCTCTATTACTTGAGGGTCTGAGCGCAGAGGGACTTCACTGGGGATTTCCAGTTTAGGTCCTGTCAATGCTTGATTGATATTTGGCTGTGTGCTGTATACCAGTTCAAACAGGATTTTCCCGGTGGATTGGTTCACTTGGGTTTGATACACAAGTAGTGCAGTTGGTAGCTGCTTATACTAGTCTTCAGGTCTCCCAGCAGTGAGTTTGGCTAAGGCTTGCATGAGGCTACCATTGAGCCGCTCTACACATCTATTGGCCTGTGGGTGGTAAGGAGTTGTCACAGTGTGTTTGACCCCATTCTTGGTGAGGTATACATTGGTGTTTTTGAAGGTCAATTATTTGCCTTCATTGGTTATCAGGAGTTCTGGCTTTCTGAACTTGCTGATTATTTCCTTGCCAATAAATTGTTGAACATTGTTGCCAGTGTGCGTCCTTACTGCTTGGGCTACTGGCAATCTTTTTGCAAAGTCAATGGCAGTGATGTATTTCTTGTCATTGTGTTTTCCTGGCATGGGGCCAACAATGCCAAGAGCCCATACTTTGAAAGGTAGTTGTGTGCGGATGGGGAGTACTGACTTTGGCAGGGTTTTGCTTTTGGAAAACTTTTTGAACACCCTGCATTGGTCTAGGACTTCCTGGACATTGCGGTAACAGGTTGGCCACCAGGATTTATGTTTTAGAAACTTGTATAGATTTCTGCTCTTGGTATGTCCAAGGTCTCTGTGATAGCAAAGGATAGTGTCAACCTGCTCATGTGTGGGGATGTAGGGGATGGTTTTTCCGTCAGTCATCTTTCTGTGAAGAGTCCTATATACGTCAGTGAAGAGGTGTTCATTCTTGATGACTATCTCTTTGGTTATGTTGGTTGTGCCAGGGGGGAATCCTTTGTCCTTTGTTTGTAACACTAAGAGCGGCCAGTCTGGGTCAAGCCCATTCTCTCCTCTTGAAGCACAGACATACAGACAGGACAGGGTGTCTTCCATGGCAAGCTTGGCCCCAGGCTTGTACTGATGAGCATGTTAAATCTCTCCAATAGTTCCATTCACCGCGCTTGGCGGCGCAACAGATTTGCTTGAGTCTTGAAATAGATGAGTGACTTGTGATTGGTTAATGCTGTGAATTCTTCTTGGTGTTCTAGGTAGCAACGCCATTTGACTAGGCAGTGCACAATAGCCAGCAGTTCCTTGTTGTGGATAGGGTATCAGCACTTGCCATCTGTCAATTTTTGCAATTCATAGGCTACGGGCAGGAAGTCACTGTCACTATTTTTGATTTTTAGTACTCCCCCAATGGATGTGTCTCAGGCGTCAGTTTCCATTTAGTATTCTCCATCACATTTGAGGCTTGCAGGATGGGAGCTGTTGTGAGCTTCTCTTTGAGGCATCTAAAGCAGAGGTCACATTGGTGGGTCCATACAAACTTGGACTTGGCGCCTTTTATGGCGGATAAGGGGGCAGTTAAAACGCCACAGTCAGTATGAAGCGGTGTACATAGGCCACTATTCCCAAGAAGGTGCAGAGTTCTGACTTATCCTTGGGTGGTGGCATCTTGCAGATGGCTTGTATCTTTTGACTGTCAGGTTTGATGCTGTCCTTTGAGACTATGTGTCCCAAGAAGGGCAGTTGCTCACGGAAAAACTGGCACTTGGAGGGCTTGGCCAACAGTTTGTGTTGTGCCAAGGTTGCAAAGACTGCCTCCAGGTCCTTGTGGTGTTGTTCCGCCAAGGGGCTATAGACAATAATGTTGTCCAGGTAAAAAAGGGTGTGCTTGCCTATGTGGGTTGCAACTACTTTGTTCATGAAGGTTAAAAAGGTGGACAGGGCATTGGTCATGCCAAAGTTGAGTACCACACATTTGTAGGAGCTGTATTTAGTGCAGAAGGCCGTTTTGGGGATGTCTTTCTCCTTTATATGAATCTGATTGTAGCCTGCAGTTAGATCAATCTTGGAGAAGACTGTGGCTCCTCCCAAGGCATCAAAGAGGTTGTCAATCAGTGGCAGTGGGTAACAGTTCTTAATGGTAACTTTGTTTAGGGCGCAGTAGTCTGTGACCAGGCGTAAGGCACTGTCTTTTTTGGCCACAAAGAATATGGAAGCCACAAAGGGAGACTGTGAGGGGCAAATAAGTCCCTTTTCTAATGCCTCCTTGAGGTAGGCGCATAAGGCGTTGTCTTTATTTGGGGTCAGCCTGTAGATAGGGTGCGCCTTGGGTACAGCCCCCTTGAGTTGGATGAAGTGTTGAATGTGTTTCTATGGGGGCAACCCAGGTAGAGCTTCCTTGAAGATTTCAGGATGGCAGGTCACAATTTTGCAATCCTGAGGTGTGGAGGTAACCTGGTAATCTTTGAAGTGTATGATCTTGTACTGGCAGGAGTCTCAGTCAATTGCCTTCAGGTTTTCCTTTTTGTCCAGGGTCTCTGTGATGCGCTCAAAGATGTGGTTGCGTAGCAGTTGGTCCACAGAGTCAGGGTAGATCTGGTGGTTGACGCCTTCACGCTTGATGGTCAGTACTGAGGTTGCCCAGTCTACGTGAGGGTTGTTCTTCTGTAACCAGTCCAGTCCCAGTACAATATCAAACTTAGGAAAGTTGATGACAGGACCTTGGATGGTGGAGTGGAGGTTCTCAAGCATGACAGAGAAGGGAGCAGTTTCCTTTGTCACAGCAATGCGGTGTTCATCAGCCAGGACCACATTTTTAATCCGCAAAGGAATTGTGGCCAGCTTGAACTTATCCACAAAGCTGCTGTTGACTAAGGTTTGGTCTGCACCTGAGTCCAGGAGTGCTGAGCCTGTGTACTGCAAAAACAGAAAGGGTAGGACATCAATTTATTGGGATGTCTGGCAATGGTGTACAGTACTGGGTACTCTGAGGGCACCTGGATCATTGGGCATTGGTCCACGTCCCCAGGTTGGTATTCATTGTTGGGCAAGTCAGGAGTTGCATGGGGAGAGCTTGGCTTGCTTAGTGCTCTCTCTGGGCTTTTCCCTCATCTTGGTTACCTTGAGTGGAGGTAACGCAGAAATGAGAACGGTTTGACTGGCCATTGTTTCTATTTCCCTGTCTATTTGAACTTGTGGGCTTGTGGTTGGCGTTGTTTCTGTTGCCTCCGGGAGGCAGTCAAGCAGAGCGTCTGCTTGGATGGGAATCCTTGGGTCTTTCTTGTTTCCCAGTTTATGCCTTGTGCAGAGTGTTGGATGTCTGTTCCGCTTTTTCTGCCTCACAGTACAGGCTTTGCAGGCTGATCACTTGATCCAGGTTCACATGTCTCAGCACATGCAACTTGAGAGCGTTGTAGTACATGAGGTGTGTGGCTGGGGTGTCAAAGGCCATGTCAGATGGTGCACAAAGACTGAGTTCCTTGTAGGCACGGGTGAGTTCCTTCACAGTGCCTGTCTGAGTCAGGTTCTTCACTTGGTGGATGATCATAAGCGCTGTATCCTTAAGCACAAATCTTGCCAGGAAGTCTTGCTTAAAGGTATCCTGGTTCTTGTCAGTGTGCTCCTCATGCCACTTGTTGCACCAGGTGCCAGCGTCTTGGGTCAGGTGAATGGAGATTTCTGCAATCTAAAATTGCTGTGGGCATTCCATCTGAGCTAGCTTGCTCTGGGCGGACTGGATCCATGCGGTGGCTTTGTTGTTGTTGGCCCTGGAAAAAAGTTCCAAGGCAGCGCTTTGTAGTCTTTGAGCTACATAGGCAGACATGGTGGTTTTGTCAGCTGGTTGCGGCATTTATGAGGGAGCCTGAACAAAACCTTGTGCAGACATGGCATTGAAGGCAGGTAGCAGGATTACCATGTTTTGGTATAGGACAAAACCATCTGGTATGGCGGTACCAGGAGTGTACGGAGTCCAGTTGGGCAGGAGGCCAGACATGATTCTGTCAAGGATTTGTTGGCCGCGGCTTGTGCGGGCAACAGGCAGAATTTTTCAAGATAAGGTAGGATGGGGAACCTACCTGTGCTACCAATGTCGTAACTGTGCTGTTTTAGCAGAGTTACACGGGGAAAAATATTTAGAAGATAGATAATATACTTTATTGTGAGATAGTAATTATATAGTTCATGTGAATTGAGGATAACAGGAACATGATTGGTGATCACACAGCTGGATGGAAGAAGGGAGTGGCTTGATCCTGGTAATGAGTCAAGCGCCAAAACAAGGTATCCACCATAAGGGATTATCATTTGTTCATGTTGTTGGATTTGGTAATTCAAGTTGACTTCCTAGTCTGGCTTCAAGTGACCGGATAATCAGATTGCGGGTCACAACCCCACTTGGTTGGAATCTTGCTGGCGGGTCAAGCCTGCGGTTTTGACACTATTCCCCTGGCATTTTTTCTATTTCAACAACCTTTTGCAGGTGTGCTTCTAATTTGTTTATCAAGTTATAGATATATGGCATTTTGTTTGAAGTACATCCAAAAACTGGTTATACAGTACTACATTCAACACATGAATATTTTTCATCATCATTAATAAATTAAAGACAACAAATGTAAATATTGCATTATAATATTGAAATTAGACGTCAATATTGATATTTTGATATTATTTGCATAGCTCAATTCATTTTTTTAATAAAATCCATTGTAAATAAGGCCTTTTTCATTATAATTTATATAAATGGACTGTGTTTATATTAGAGAGCCATTAATGCTTAGTATAATATTGATACATAGTGCATTTACAGCCTGTATATTTACCTATTGGTAATAATTCTGTAAACTTTTTAGTTAGATTTTGCAGGGTAATAATAATGCAATGTGTTATTAAATTACTGTTTATTATCACTAATTGGCTGATTTTCTTTGCTGTGGCAATTGTGCGCTTTCTGATATTTATGCACTAGTATTCAATTGGTTGGTTTCACATCCAATCACACAGGCAATAGGAAACGTGGTTGCCACCCCAACCACATCTAGTCTCAGGGTGACAACTTGATTCCTATTGCCTGTGTGATTGGATGTGAAACCAACCAATTGGATACAAGTTTGTAAATATGAGAAAATGCATAATTGTCACAGCAAAGAAAATCAGTCAATTGGTGATAATAAACAGTAATTTAATAACACATTGCATTATTATTACCCTGCAAAATCTAACTAAAAAGTTTACAGAATTATTACAAATAGTTAAATATACAGGCTGTAAAATGCACTATATATCAATATTTGTACTAAGTGTTAATGGCTCTCTAATATAAACACAGTCCATTTATATAAATTACAATGAAAAAGGCCTTATTTACAATGGATTTTATTAAAAAAAATGAATTAGTTATGCACATAATATCAAAATATCAAGAGTTGATGTCTAATTGCAATATTCTAATGCAATATTTACATTTATGGTCTTTAATTTATTAATGACAATAAAATATCCATGGAAATTATTATATGTTACCACATCAAATGTACAACATTCTTTAAATATGGGAAATTCTAATAATGTAAAAGATATATTATTAATTTCGAACTAAAAGAACAAAATCAATTTTAATAAGTTGTCACAAAGAAAAGTTTTATTTACTCATCAAAGGACAAGTAGGGGAGGGAATGGGAGGAAAGAACATTGTCTTTATCTGCGCCTGTTAAAGGGACGGCATCAGAAATAGTGGGGAGGGAATGGGCAGTGGTTTGGGAGTCAGTGTTGGAAGGCAGGTGGATTGATGGGGGTTGGAGAGGCAGGGGTTGTTGACTGGGAAGGGGAAGCAAGAGCTGATTGCTTCAATTGCTCAAATTTTTCTTCCGTCACATATGCGGGCTTGGTAAAACAAATGGATTGGCATGAGGGAAGGCAGGAGTCCTTTCTGGACTTATCACTATCACTTGCATAGAAGATGATGAGATCAAATAAGTCCTGGACAGACACAGAAGGGAAAAGCTCATAACCCTTATCAATTTGGTTGCATAGTTTGTTGTATGTGGCAGGCTTTAAGTGCCTGAGGGCAGAACCAAAATTGTAGAGACATACATCTGCAAGATGCATGTTGGCGTGGTTGATGGGGTAGGACCAACAGGTATGCCCCACAACCCTGATTTCTTGGGTTTCCTATTCCTGCTGCTCAATCTCAGCACTCAGAACAACTGTGTATGTGGCGTTTTGGGTAGCCCTTTCCTCCAACATGACCTTGAGCTCTGTCTGGTAGGCATACTCATCTGCAGTGTTTAATATTGCTGATTAATAATTGACACCCAATGGGGAAACTGCCAATAAAACCCCAACAAATTGATACAGGACTGGCCTGCGCTTGTATACGTTAGATTGGATACACTTTTCTCCATAGTTTTGAATACTTGCATATATCTTGGCATACAACAGAAAGATTAGGTCATTATGGGCCCTCATTGCCCTTCCTTTGATAAAATTGGTGATTCTAGAATCATAGGGGTCAGTATACATTAAACTGGAGCCACTGAGAACCTGATTGGACAGGATTCTGGCAGCAACCACAACTCTGTGCATCCACAAATTCACTGTTCTCTTATTGGTGAAAATGCTGTGGAGTCCCAGTAGGAGACAGACTAGACTAGGGGCATCTGCAGGTCACACTCCATAATACCCATCATGAGGGGATGGGCTGTGTCACATTTGGTTGAAGTACAGGCACCAGTTGGGGTCTTCTTGGTAGGGGGCCACAGTTGGCGTGGGCTCTCAGGGTTACAGCCACAGTGGACTTTGCAAAACCCATTGTGGCCGCAATTTCCCCAAGGAACATAAGCATCCCTTGTTTTTTGACCATTTTGAGAACAATCTCTGGGGTGATTAGCTTTATTCTGCGTCTTGCAGGATGATTGGATGGGGGAGGGATGTGCTCATCACGGGAACTGATCAATGCCATCTGATTGGCTGTTTCAGGATTTGGGGCTCTCTGGGTGACCACTTGGCTCAAATGGCTGGTTCCAGATGCCATTGTTGATCCAGGATTTGGGTTGACGGCTGCCTGTACATGATGGGCAAACAGGGCCATGCTGGAAGTTGCAAGAGAAATAACACACTCCTGGGTGGGGCTTGCAGAGGGGCCTGCGGGTTGGGAGTGGCCATAGAAGGAGTCTTCACTATTAGAAGACCCAGTGTAGCCCTGTATGATTTTGTCAAGGCCAGGGAACAGCTTGTTAACTTGGTTGTTATTGAAAGAAGACATAATAAATTTTTATTAAAAATTTTAAACTAAAAGTGAGGAGTGTATATTTTAGTCAATTTTATTGTTAAGCATGTTAAGTTGGTGAATATTACAATCAAAATTTTAGCCATCCTAAATTGGAATAGGGTGATTTTTGAGAATGCCTGTGCTTCCTAAAAGAATTAGCACAAATCCACTCTAGATCCTTTAACATCCTTTTTGAGACACCCATAAATTATATTTATTTCAAATTCCTTGCAATTATGATTTGAAACTTGGTTTTTGGATTTGACAATCCCGCAATTTCAGATTTGTTAGTTTTTATATGATGTCTATGATTTGTTTGACATACAGGAAATCTCAAATTGTACATAAGAATTCTGCATTTCTGATTTATGTATCCCACATTTGTTTGCTGAGTTTTGTCTTTTGTTAGTTGAGTTATCTGCTCAAGAGATTCAGAATTTTACAGTTTAAATAAATCAAAAAAGTCAAATTAAATGGTTGATTTTATTAAATATTTTCTATTCTCACTCAGCTGAGTTGGCTGCAAAAGGATTCAAAATTTTGGACCAAGGATTTGAAAATCCTGCGTTTTTATGTTTAGGTTCTGAATTTACAGTACTTTGGCTTTTTTTGAGCCACAAATTGGACCTTGCGGGTCATCACCTGATCTTATTGATTTAGTGCTACTATAGCCACACAGCACAAAAACCAATGATTTTCATGTATCTCTTTCTAATTAGTACTTGTGGCGCGGGTTAAGCATAGTGAATCTATTTATCAAATCATATTACAAGGGAAAAGTAATTTGAGTTCTAAACAATCACTTGTTTAAAGCATAAGTGAAGCAGGAAGCTTGATGTGGGTAAATTGAGCTCTAATGTTTAACTACATAATATATGAACCTGTACTCAATGAGCAACTAAATAAAAAAAATTATAAATCATATTTTATTATTACATGTGTTTGCTTTATTGAACTGTCTCTTTATTATTATCAACCTACTTAAATATTACTATTATAATTTAAAAGTTAAAATTAAAATTAAAAAATAAATTTTAAGAGTAAATTATTTATTAAGGGGATGCTAATTGAAAATGGGAATGTGATTATTCCAGGGTACTATACCCCAAAATTAAAATTTCTGCTAATGTGTCCAACTGGGACCACATACTCTTCTGTACATGGTGGACAACTCTGATGCCTATTCCTAGAGGGGTGGCGCTCAGCACCACGCTGGTTGCTGAATGCTTAATAAAAGGCAATAAGGTAAGCAAATTGATTAATAAGTTCTTTTTGGGAGGCATGTAATAGCTAAAGAGTGATGCCAGTGCAAAGGAGTTGTACAGGACGTGCTTGACTGTCCTATACCCCTGTGGTGTCTTCTGTTGTTCAAGTGCTAATTGGCATATTTCTATTTGAGTTGGTATGTCCTCCAACTTTTTAACATTTGTTTTTAATATGCAATGTAGATAGGACACACCATTTCAAAAACGGCATCTCAAAAAACGCCATCTTGAATTTAATTTGAGATGGCGTTTTTTGCGTTAGTAATTTTGAATCACAAAAAATAAAATATACAATAAAATAGTTAAAATTTACATATATCTTTATAATGCAGCATTTTGAATTTACACCATCTTGATTCTGTCACTTTGAGTCAGATTAATTAAATCTTATTTTGCTAACTTTATTTACATATGAAATCACTTACTGTGGGGCGTGTTTACGCCATCTTGACTTTATGTCATATCAAATCATGCTATTTATATATAACTAAAATAAGCCTATATCCAAACTAAAGCATAGTCTGTGGTATAGTACCAGAAGATGTTCCTATAGTGTTAATATAAGGCACTTATACTAAGAACAACCTAAATAGACGCCACTATGATAGTCCTTCTAGTGATTGTCATTGCTGGGTAAAAAAAACCAGTTTGTTATATGCAATTTATAACTTTATTACACATGGATATGTTGATAAGGGTTTTCTTAATAAAGTATTTTAATAGTGATTTTAATATGAAAGGGGGTGATTACACCATTTTGATTTACGTCACTTCAAATTCCACCAAGTTCCATATCACCCAATTGATTCAAGGCGCACAATGGATAGGGGAAAATAAGGGGAAATTACATATGATTCAGGCTACGCTATATCAATTCCTCCACGGCATTTCATGTTTTCCACTTTTTAAAAGTACATTTTCACGTAAAAAACCATATTAGTAAAAAATGTAGGAAAACATATGAAACTTTGTGAATATATATTTATCAGCCTCCTCTAAACAACTGGGTACTTTTTAACCCCAGTTGTATAAGCTAGTTTTTGAGAAATTCAAGTTTTGCTATTTGGCCTGGTTGATGTAGCTCCGCCGTAAATTTCTTAATTTAATATAAAAAATGGTCAAAAACACTATGTTTTTGAGCTACGGCACCTCAATTATGTCACTTTGAAACTGCCATTTTGACTGCAAGTTTTTAGTCAAAACTCAAAGTTTTGCATACTTGCATTACTAATAAAAAATAATTTTACAAAAAAACATTGGAATTTTAATAGTATATATTTTTAGATCTTCTCTACTATTCTATGTAAAAATAATTACTACTTCAATAGTAAAAACATTCTCATTTTTACCTGTAAAAACAACCCGCAAATTGCTCATATTTTGATACTAATTCACTTTTAGATGCCTCCCAAGTCCATCAACAAAGCTGCATCCAAGGCCTCCAAAAGCAAGACCACTCCTCCCAAGGCCAAGAAGGCCAAAACTACCCCTAAAAAGCAGCCTGCTAAGAGTAAGCTCCTCCCAAGACACCTATGCCCTCACCAGAGTCTGAGGAAACAAGCCCAACCCCTCCCCATTATCCTTTTGTTTACTCCCCTTCAGACCCTCAAGAGAAGTTGTTCAACTTCAATTGTCATTCTGACCCCACTTCAGAGCCTGAGGATGAAGAGGAGCCTGAGCCTGAGCCTGGAGCTCCTGCAGATGAGCCAATTGAGCTCTGGGATCTTAACTCAATCCACAATGTATGCAACTGAAATGGCACCTTTGCTGTGCCAACAACGTACCCTATCAACTATCCAATTATGACTAAGAAAGGGGATGTTGGCTTTTTTCACAAGGGCTACAGCTTCAGCTGCAACAACAAGAAGAAGTCCATCCGTCAACATCACTTCAAATGTGATCATGTTGGCTGTCCAGCTAGACTTACCACCTATGGGTTCACTTGCTTTAAAGCCCTGACTATTGGGCATGACTGTGCCAAGCCTTTAGATCCTCTATATCAACTGATCCGCTGGTTTCTTTGCCAGGTGATCCCAACCACAAAAGACCAAACTGCAACTGAGGTTGTAAACAATGCGCTCATTAATCTAAATGATACCCAACTGGCAACTGTTGGTGGCGCCTCAAAACTACAGAGATATCTCACTGACCAGAGATATGCTCTGAGCACTGAAGGCGTCAGTGCTACATCAATTGACCAGTTGATTCTAACTGAGGAGCAAAAGCTTTCACAGCATTAAGAGAGATTCCTCCTTCAAAATGATGTGCAACATGCCCCAGAGAGAATCATCTGCTTTGCAACAAGCCAGGATCTTTGCAACCTGTTAAAATGTAAGACCTGGCTTGTAGATGGCACTTTCTCCACCTGCTCAAAGCTCTTCAGCCAGCTTTGGAATATCCATGGGCAGGTTGGCAATCTAGTTCTTCCCCTGGTCTTCTTTTTCCTCCCAAATAAGAAGCAGCAAACTTATGTCTGGGCTCTAACAATATTAAAGTCCAAGTTGGATGAGATCCTCCCAACCATTGAAGAGGAGCCAAAGGAGACTAGAGGGCGCAAGAAAAAGGCCCAGTCAGAGGAAGCCACCCCAATCAAGAAAAAGCCCAAAAGCCTTCCCTACCATGAATATCTGATAGTAGATTTTGAGCAGGCTCAGGCCAATGCTTTTATTAGAGTCTTCAAGAGCTCCCCTCAGGGATGCTACTTCCACTTCTGGCAGGTACTCTGCTGCCGCCTCCAAAAGTGCTCTGCACTTCATGAGCTGGTCTACACTGAAGGCACAAAGGAAGCAAAGGACGTGTTCAACTGCTTTGCTGCCCTTGCCCTTGTGCAAAAGGAGGAGACTAATGTCTTTTACGACGCCCTCCTCCACCATCCTTACATTATTGCCAACCAGGCAGCCTTTGTGCCCTTTATTGAGTACTTTGAAACTCAATGGGTTGGTATTTTTCAGGGAGCATGCCACATTAGAAAAGGCAGTGACTCAATCACATGGAACTGCTTTAAGCAGGTAAAAGATGTTCTTATCAAGACCACCTCTTCTCTTGAAGGGTGGCATAGTCAATTTGCCACAAGGGTCCAGGTTCAGAAGCCCAAGTTCAACAAAATCATGGTGCATCTCAAAACCCAGCAGGCCATCTCCGCCCGCCTCTTTAAAACAGGCATGAAGACCAAGGGTGATCCCCCCAGGCAGACCAAAGTAGTGAAAAAGTATACAGAGATTAGCAAGGTGGTCCTTGCCTACTATCCCAAGGATAGCAATCTTGAGCATCTCCAAGCTATCTCAGTTGCTCTTTCTACTAATATTTGAGCCCTTTCCTAATAAAGTCTTCTTTATCTTCTCTCTTTTTTCTTTAATTTTATCATATTTTAGTTTTATTTAGTATTTGGTACAATTCTATGCTTATTTTAAAGTATAGTTTGTAGTTAAAATAGATGAAAATAGTTGTTTTTGGGATTATTTTAACTTTTGGGCTTTACGCAACTATGTTGCTACTAATTGACCCCATTTTTTATTGCAGATTTGGAATTCTGAGGCATTTTTAAGCCTAGAAATGTTTTTTGAATTTTATTTTTGAGAATTTTTTGGATTTTTTTTGGAGCTCAAAAAATCTAAAACTTTAAAACTGTTTTTTCTTAGTCAAAATGCTGTAAATCAAAATGGCGTTTTTACTAGTAAATTGAGATAGCAGAAATTTGAGATGGAGTATTTCAAGATGGCGTTTTTTGAGATGCTGTTTTCAAAATGGTGTGTCCTACCCAATGTAATAGGATCCCTAGGTATGTTGCTATATGTATTTTTTGAGAGGTATATTTTTCTGAAAGCATGCATAATTTTTTATATATTTGAACTAATCTGTTGATATAGGAAGTGTTGCTAAACTTGAAGATGGTTCCAGGGGTGCCCAGCTTGTATCTGCCCCCATGCCTCAGCAAACAAAATAAATAAAGGCTTATACTTATTCACAAGGACTGTTTCCCCAACTTTATTTGATAATGCTTTAAACACTTTGTTGAAAATTTCAGTTTTGAGATATTCTGATCCTATTTGAAAGTCTGTTTTTATTATATTTTTTCATATTCATTTATATTTGCAAATGGGAATTGTTCACAACATTTGTAAATATATTCATCAAAATTCATCTTGATATCCCCTTGAATTTTATTCATTTCCTTAAAGTTTATTATTCTGCCTAGATTGTAGGATTCCCTAACCCACAGCAAGCACCCTATGGGTGCCTTGCATTCCTTTTTCTTTTCTTCCTTATTTTTGAATTCATTCATGTTCATTTGAATTATTTTATTTATTTGTTTTTAATTCCTTTGAATTACAGGGGCTACCAATGATTGGCAGCCCCCATAAAACCAACTGGGCGTAAAGGCTGCCACTTTAGCAACCTTGTCCCATTTCTTGTTATAACTAAACTAAATTTAAGTAAAACATAAATAAACTTATTAATTTTTTCCCTGCAGCCCCTTCATCCACTGACGCCCCTTCAACAAACTTCATGAGTGTTGGCTACTCTTCATTTGATTTCCTGGGCTTGATCTTCCTTATTTTCTGTGCTACTTGTGCTTCTTATTGATTTTCATTTGATACATTTTCATTGTTTATTGTAGCGCTTCTGTTTCTTGATTGTGCTTCATTTTCATCTGTTTCCATTTGATCAGTTTTCTCTTCATTTGTGTTAATTTCCTTTGAAATTTCAGTTCCTTCAATCAGCTTGATTTTCTTATTGTTTTCTTTGGCCCCTTTCCAGACCTCCGACAAATTGTAGGCTGCATCATTGAACTTCAGACTTGATAAAATTGTTCCCTGTAGATTAAGTAATGCTTCTTTGTTATTTTCATCTATAATATTTCCTAATTTACTCAGAGCATCTTCTTTTGACTGGATTAGTGGCTGGCCCCTGTTGCCCAGCTTTCCTGTTACTAGTTCCCTGATATTTTTTCTATTTTAACAACCTTTTACAGGTGTGCTTCTAGTTCATTTATCAAGTTGTAGATGTTTGACATTTTGGTTGAATTTCATCAAAAAACTAGTTTTTGAGTTCTACCATCAACACATGAATATTTTCATTATCAATAATAAATAAATGACCAAAAAATATAAATGTTATATTAGAATATTGTAGGTATGCATTAAATACTGATATTTAGATATTATGTGCATAACCCAATGCAATTTGTATAATAAAATTCATTGTAAATGATGCCTTTTTCATTATAATTTATATGTTGGACTGTGTTTATATTAGGGAGCCATTAATGCTTAGTAAAAATATTGAAACATAGTGCATTTTACAGCCTGCATATTTACCTATTGATAATGATTCTGTAAACTTTTTAGTCAGATTTTGTGAGGTAATAATAATGTAATGAATCAATAAATTACTCTTATTACCATTAATTGGCTGAGTTTCTTTGCTATGGCATATGTGCATTTTCTGATATTTACACATTGGTATCCCATTGGTTGGTTTCACATCCAATCAGACAGGCAATAGGAAACGTGGTTGCCACCCCAAGACCAGATGTGGTTGGGGTGGCAACCACGTTTCCTATTGCCTGTCTGATTGGATGTGAAACCAACCAATGGGATACCAGTGTGTAAATATCAGAAAATGCACATATGCCATAGCAAAGAAACTCAGCCAATTAATGGTAATAAGAGTAATTTATTGATTCATTACATTATTATTACCTCACAAAATCTGACTAAAAAGTTTACAGAATCATTATCAATAGGTAAATATGCAGGCTGTAAAATGCACTATGTTTCAATATTTTTACTAAGCATTAATGGCTCCCTAATATAAACACAGTCCAACATATAAATTATAATGAAAAAGGCATCATTTACAATGAATTTTATCATACAGAATGCATTGAGTTATGCACATAATATCTAAATATCAGGATTCAATGCATGCCTGCAATATTCTAATATTACATTTATATTTTTTGGTCCTTGATTTATTATTGATAATGAAAAAATATTATGCAAATAATCATATGTTATCACATCAAATATACAACATTGTATTAGTTATGGGGAATGTCAATAATGTAAAAATAATATATTATTAATTGTGAATTGGAAGAAATAATATCAATTTTAATAAGTTGTCACAAAGAAAGGTTTTATTTTACTCATCAAAGGACAAGTAGGAGAGGGAATGGGCAGAATGTACATCATCATCATATGCGCCTGTAAAAGGGACAGCATCTGAGGTAGTGGGGAGGGAATGGGTGGTGGTTTGGGAGTCAGGGTTAGAAAGCAGGTGGCTTGGTCCTGATGGGGAAGTTGGGGAGGCAGGGTTTGTTGACTGGGAAGAGGCAGAAAGAGCTGATTGCTTCAATTGCTCAAATTCTTTTTCTGTCACATATATGGGCTTGAAAAACCAAATGTATGAGCGCGGGGGAGGCAGGAGATCTTTATAGACTTATCACTATCACTTGAATAGAATATGACAAGATCTGATAGATCCTGGACAAATATGAAAGGGAAAGGCTCATAACCCTTCTCATCTGGTTGCACAGTTCATTGTATGTGGAAGGCTTTAAGCTCCTGAGAGCAGAACCAAAATTATAGAGACATAAATCTGCAAGATGCATGTCAGTGTGGTTAATGAGGTAGGACTAACAGGTATGCCCTGCAGCCCTAATTTCTTTGGTTGCCCATTCCGGCTGTCCCATCTCTGCACTCATTACAACTGTGTACACAGCTTGTTGGGTAGCCCACTCCTCCAGCATGTCCTTGAGCTCTGTCTGGTAGGCATACCCATCTGCTGTGTTTGAAAATGCAGAGTAACAATTGACACCCAATGGGGAAACTGCCAACAAAGCCCCAACACATCAATACAGGATTGGCCTGCACTTGTATATGTCATATTAGATACTGTAAATTCAGAACCTGAATGTAAAAATGTGGGATTGTCAAATCCTTAGTCCAAATTTCAAATCACTTTTGCAGGATGGTCTTTTTTTAATTAAATTGAATTTTTTGCTATTTATTTGAATTTTAAAAAATGCAGGAACTCATAGACACTTTGCAAATTTCAAGTTGAACTGCATATTTTCAATGGACAAAATGAATTAAATAGAATCAGATTTGAAGTGTTCAAATCCATCAACCATTTTCATTAAGTTTATTATTCTTTTGGAATTACGGGATTGTCAAATCCAAGAACCAAATTCCAAATCACTTTTGAATGCCACTAGTAAACTCATATATCAATTGCAGGAACTGGAATCCAAATTGAATGTACAGCAAGAAACAAGGACAAATCAACCCAAATCAAGAAGCTTACTCTGGATAAAATCAAATGAAAAATTCAATCTCAACAACCATGTTTAGACATAAAAAGTGATTAAACTTTAAAATCATCCAAAACTGGAAATGATGCAATATTCTGTACTCCAAATCACTATTATAGCAACCACAAAACCATATAATAATTTATGAGCTACCCTCCTGATGACGCAGAAATTTTTTAAAAGTTTTTTGGCCCAGGTGTAGCCAAGGGGCCAACAAGACTTTGTTTCAAGGAAGAAGGAGAGGGGGCAAAGATAACCCATCAGTTTATTACACTATGTGTTCATGTATTGCTATTAAGAATACTTTATTACCGTAGATTTCAGAAAATACTAATGATAAAATAGAAGGATATATTATAATTCACTGTTAGGAAGCCAGGCATAGGTAGAGGCATTGGGAGGCTCAAGATGGGGTGAGGCTGAGCCGGCGGGTAAAGCCCACCACAGAATGGGTGCTAACTTGATAATGTAAGATACAGATTGCCCAAGTAAGGACCAGGGTCCAGAGTCAGGAGCCATGGAATCCACCAATCCTGTCAAAGTGATATAGAGTACTCCAAACAGTTGGGTAGAGGTGGTCTTGGCTGCGGTGGTAGGTTTCATTGGGCAATCAGGTTGTGGGGTTAAGGGCAGGGTCATGGGGACAAAGTATGCAGGCAGATAATTGTACTTGTCCTTGAACAATAAGGGTGGCACTTTGTACCACTTTCCTTCTCAACCTATTGTTTTGGTTTCTCTAGTTCTTGCCAGAGGACTGGCAAGGAGTATGTTTTCTGAGTTGAACTCAGCGTAGGCCAGGTTTGGAGGGTATTCAGTAATGTGCACAGGTCCAAAGGGGGCTCCTGGGGGCAGTATAGGGCCTGGGGCAGGTTGGTCTCTGGATGGAGCAGTTGCCTGATGGTCTACTGGACCGGAGTTAAGATGGAAGATCACTAAGACTAGATAAGGTAAGATTTGTTCAAACCAAAGGTTCATAAAAATTTTATTATCAAAAATGACAATGTTGTCATCACCACACTGCCAGCGTTCTTATATCATGTTATTTTGCTTCTTCGCTTTTTGTGGGCTTCAGGTCCATGGGCAGTTTGCCAGTAGGGCATGGATATTTGTTTAGGGTCTGGAGAGCATCAGGTCCTGGTTGGGTACACTCTGGCAAACAGAAGTGGCCATGCTTAATTTTGCCGCTGTGGTTTGCCATGTCACCTGAGCAGGCTAATTTCATTCCCCTTTCTGGGCTGGGGACTGATAGCAGTTGGTGCTTATTGGCAGGGCTAGTAGTGGGTCTTTCCCAAGCCACGGCTTTTGCGTAGGTCTGGGCCATCAGTGGCACCAGTTTGGCGGGTCTTGGCTGGACTGGCTCTGGAGAACAGAAGTGACAATACTTTGTTTCACTGCTGTTGTTCACCATGTCACCTGAGCTGGCCAATTGCAATACTTTTTCTGGACTGGAGACTGGCAACAGCTGGTGTTTGTTGGCAGGGCTAGTAGTAGGTCTTTTCCCAACCTCCTTTAGGCAGACCACATCTCCTGCGTAGGTATGGGTCTTCAGTGGCATCAGTTTGGCAGAAATCTGGCAACCATTAAGGGAATCCTTATTATTAAGCCGGCAGGTTGCAGGGCAACTTAAAAATTTGAGTCTGTGACTTAACAGGTTGGTGGGTCCTGGCTGTCCTGGGGGCTGATCTGCCTTCAGAGGACTGGGGCTCAACTCTTGGGTTTTCAATACAAGTATTGAAATGTCATTCATGACATTTACTGTCATCAATTTTCTGTTTTTCCTGGTGTATTGATAGTTCATTTGCTGTTGATAATGTACTTGCATTTAATTGGATAGTTTCACCTCCAGTTGCCTTGGCAATAGAAAATCAAGTTGCCTCTGTGACTACAGTTGGTCTTGGGGAGGCAACTTGATTCCTATTGCCAAGGCAAGAGGAGATGAAACTATCCAATTAAATGCAAGTACATTATTGACAGCAAATGAAATATCAACACACCAAGGAAAAGGCAACGTGATAAAAAAGGTTTCAATATATAATTCTATTTTATTATCAGTATTTTCTAAAATCTATTGTAATCAAGCATCTAAATTTTAGCCGTCCTAAAATGGAATAGGGTGATTTTTGAGAATGCCTATGATTCCTAAAAGAATTAGCACATATCCACTCTAGATCCTTTAGCACCCTTTTTGAGACACACATAAATTATATTTATTTTGAATTCACCTCATTTTTTATTTGAAATTTGGTTCTTTGATTTGACAATCCCACAATTTCATATCCATTAATTTTTACATGATGTCTATCATTTGTTTGACATACAGGAAATCTAAAATTGTGCATTAGAATCCCACATTTATGATTCATGTATCCTGCATTTGTTTGCTGTGTTTTGTCTTTTGTTAGTTGAGTTATCAGCTAAAGAGATTCAAAATTTGCCAATTTAAATAAATCAAAAAAAGTCAAATTAAATGGTTAATTTTATTAAATATTTTATTTTTCACTCAGCTGAGTTGCCCGCAAAAAGGATTTGAAATTTGGACCAAGGATTTGACAATCCTGCATTTTTATGTTCAGGTTCTGAATTTACAGTACTCTTTTCTCCATAGTCTTGGATACTTGCAGAAATCTTGGCATACGACAGGAATATGACATCATTGCGCGCCCTCATTGCCCTCCCTTTGATAAGATTGATGACAGCAGATTCATAGGGGTTAGTATCCACCAAACTGGGACCAGTGAGAACCTAATTGAACAAGATTCTAGCAGCAATCACAGCTCCGTGCATCCACAAATTGACTGTTCTTTTATTTGTGAAAATGCCATGGAGTCCCATTTAGAGACAAACCTGGGCCAGGGGCATCTGCAGGTCACGTTCCATGATGACCATCATAAGGGGATGGGCCTTTTCAGTTTCAGTTGACTAAAGGCTCCAGTTGGGGTATTCTTGGGAGGGGGGGCATAATTGACATGGGCTTGCAGGGTTCCAGCCACAGTGGACTTTGTAAAACCCATTGCAGCCACAATTTCCCCAAGGGACATAAGCATCCCTTACTTTTCAACCATTTTGAGAACAATTTCTGGGGTAATTAGCTTTCTTCTGTGTCTTGCAGGATGATTGGCTGGAGGTGGAATGTGTCCATCTTGGGAACTAGTCAATGCCATCTGATTGGCTGTTTCAGGATTTGGGGCTCTCTGGGTGACCACTTGGCTCAAACGGCTGGTTCCAGATGCCATTGTTGATCCAGTATTTGGGTTGGTGGCTGCCTGTGGATGATGGGTACCGTAAAATATGCAGCCTGGGTGCTGATTTCTACAAATAGTTAGTCTACTACTTCTTTATCTTAATACTATACCTGTTTTGGTATAGTGATAGCCTGGGTAAGGACAGAAGAATATAAGAAGATAATGAAACAAAACTAGTGTTTATTGTGATAGTGTCTCACTTATATAGTGGGAGGTGGGGGAATTTCCACCAGGGGAAGGGGAGGCACAGATAGAAGGACTTCCCTAATGAAGGAGAGTGGATTGACATAGCAGAAAGTCCCGCGCAAGAGAACAACTGGTTTCATGTGGTTTTACTTAAGGAGGCAGATAGAAATAACTATGTTGTTCTATTATTAACCTTGGAAGTAAAGCCCATGCCTTATGCGCATTCAAAAGGCGCTTTGAACACCTATTTTAGAGGCATTTTAAATATCTTTATCCTTAGTAAAATCAGGACGCAATAAAGCAATTGCGCAACTGTTCTGTTGCTTGATTCCTAGATGGACAACTTAATGTCTAATCCATTCAATCTGCAATAATGGGCAAACAGGGCCATGCTTGAGAGAGCAAGAAAAAGAACACACTCCTGAGTAGTGCTTGGAGAGGGGCCTGTGGGTTGATAGTGGCCATAGAGAGTGGCTTCACTATTGGATGACCCAGTGTAGCCCTGCATGATTTTGTCAAGGCCAGGGAACAGCTTGTTTATTTAGTTGTTATTAAAAGAAGGCATAATAAATTTTTATTAAAAATTAAACTCAAAAAGAGAAGTGTATATTTTAATCAATTTTATTGTTAATTATGTTAAGTTGGTGAATAGTAAGCATCTAAATTTTAGCTGTCCTAAAAATAAAATAGAGCAATTTTTGAGAATGCCTGAGCTTCCTAAAATAATTAGCACAAATCCTCTCTAGATCCTTTGGCATCATTTTTGAGACACCCATAAATTATATTTATTTCAAAATCACCTCATTTTTGATTTGAAATTTGGTTCTTTGATTTGACAATCCCGCAATTTCATATCCATTAATTTTTACATGATGTCTATGATTTGTTTGACATACAGGAAATCTAAAATTGTGCATTAGAATCCCACATTTATGATTCATGTATCCTGTATTTGCTTGTTGTGTTTTATCTTTTGTTAGTTGAGTTATCTGCTCAAGAGATTCAAAATTTTCTAATTTAAATAAACCAAAAAAAGTCAAATTAAATGGTTGATTTTATTAAATATTTTAATTTTCACTCAGCTGATTTTCCCGCAAAAGTAATTCAAAATTTGGACCAAGGATTTGACAATCCCGCATTTTTATGTTTAGGTTCTGAATTTACAGTATAGTATTTATTAAACTACTAAAGTAGTTCTAGGGAATTGGAAGCTAAATCTGTGAATTGAGATTTGGTAATGATGTGGCAGGCCTCAATTTTTTTCACCAAGCCTTCAGAAGTAACTGAAAATTTTGTGATGTCATAAATTGATTTTGGCACCAAAAAGCACCCAATTACCTGTTTTTGAGGTTTATAGGCCTTTTTGACTCATTTGACAAAATTGGCAAAAACTGCACATGCTTTGCCACAAAATGTTTATTGTCAATGGCTTGGTTTAGATTAGTCAGACTCTTCATGGGTTTTTTGGGACTAGCTGCTTGGTCACTTTCTTCTGGAGGTGGCAATTTCAGTTAGGATGACATTATCTGTGACAATATAGTAGCTTTTTTTGTGACTGAAACTCATTTGTTCTAGTGCTTGGTATATTTGTTGTTAAATCATCATTCATTTGTTCTCAGTTTACATATTTTGCTTTTTCTGGACATTTTTGTCAATTAGTACACATTTTCCATGGAATTAGCTTCTATTTCTATCAAAAAAGTTGGAATTCATTGTGCAACTGAACAATTTTTGTTTATCTCAACATTTTTGGAAACTACAGTAATGTAACCCAGATTAAGCAGGCCTAAAAAAATAACCACATTTTATGCTTATATAGTAGCACTTTTACAGAAGTTGGGTCTTTTTAATGATTAAATATTAGGCTATGAATATTCTTATTGCTGTGCTGAAATTTTCAAATAGGATAAATTTTATTTATTTGGGTTCATCTTGATATTTTTTATACAAATTTTTTTGGCTTGTTTTTAGCTATTGGCTCAAAATAAAAATATAAAAATCTACAAGCTTTTCAGCAAGCAATTTTAATGGAACTGTCAAAAATCATGGCTAATTTTCAAAATATTAGGAATAATAAACTCAAGCTGTGCCAAGTGATCACAGCACTTTAGTACTGTGGTGCAATACACCATCTAGAAAACGCCATCTAGAAAAAAATTGCAATAGAGTTAGGATTTACATCAGCAAAATTAAAAAAAACTAGAAAAAATTATTAATTATTTGTTTTTTACATATTGGTTTCTAATATGGCATCTAGAAAAACAGCATCTAGAAAACACTATCACAAATCAAAATAAAAAGAGTGTTATCCAAATAAGATTTTTTGAGTATAAAAACACTTAATAAATACCCTAAAATACGCCATCTAGAAATATGGCATCTAGAAAGACGGCATCTGGAATCAAATAATAAATTATACTTTTATGTGATAAATCTAAGCCTTTCTCTTATTAACTGGGAATTAATTATAATATTAATTTATGACCACATATAATAAATCAACTCAAATTAACACCACTTTGATATTACTATCTCCCTGTAACACAGCCATTAAAAACCCATTTTAATATACTGTTTTTATTATTTATCATAGAAGGATCTGTAATATTTGGTTTTCAACTTTAAAATGTTTCATTAATGATTTTATATATGCAAGGGTAGTGACTCCATCAACTGAAACTGCTATAATCAGGTTAAGGACAGCATAACTAAGACCTCCTCATCACTTGAAGGTTGGCACAACCAATTTTCCTGCATGGTTAAGGTAAAGAAGCCAATATTCATTGTGATTATCAACAAGCTGAAGATCCAGAATGAACATGAGAACCAGCTTTACCCCTAGGCCATCAAAAGCAAAGCTGTTATATCCAAGCATGCAGACCAGCAGGTCAAGTTTGCAAGTGTTACTAAGGAGGTTTTGGCCTATTGCACCAGAGAAGTCCCCTTACCCATCTCAAAGGCATTACCAAGGCTCTTGGGGCTAAAGCCTAATCCACTTTCTTCATCAATAAATTCTTTCCTTTCAAATATTTGATTTTAACTTTATTTTTATTAGAATATTTAATACAGTAGGTTTAAAAGCTATGGCGACAACCAAAAATACCTCAGATTTAAACAAAATTGCCGTGAATACCGCTATTTGCCATGTT
>QTSX02004657.1:0-31625 GCA_014839935.2 Entomophthora muscae | reverse complement strand
AGCAATATAGTTGCATAAAGTACAAAAGTATAAATATACCCAAAAACAACTATTTTCATCTATTATAACTTTGATCCATACTTTAAATAAGCATAGAATTGTACCAAATACCAAAAAAAGTCAAAGAATGGTAAAATCAAAGGAAATAAGAGAGAAGATAAAGAATAGTTTATTGGGAAAGGACTCAACCATTGGTAGAACTAGCAACTGAGATATCTTGGAGAGGCTCAAGCTTTCTATCCTGAGGATAGTAGGCAAGGAACACCTTACTGATTTCAGTATATTTCTTTACCGCCTTAGTCTGCTTGGGGGGTTGCTCTTAGACTTCATGCCATTCTTGAAGAGCTGTGCAGAGATGGCTTGCTGGGTTTTTAAATGCATCATTATTTTGTTGAATTTGGGCTTATTAACCCAGACTCTTATTGCAAACTGGCTATGCAACCCTTCAAGAGAAGAGGTGGTCTTGATTAAACCATCTGTTACCTGCTTATAGAAGTTCCACTAGATTGAGGCACTGCCTTTTCTGATGTGGCATGCTCCTTGAAATACTCCAACCCATTGAGTTTCAAAATTCTCAATGAACAGAGCAAAGACTGCCTGGTTGGCAAGGATATAAGGATGGCAGAGGAGGGCGTTTTAAAAGGCATTGGTCTCCTCCTTTCTCATAAGGGCAAGGGCAGCAAAGAAGTTGAACACGTCCTTGGCTTCTTTAGTGCCTTTGTAGTTTACCAGCTCATGAAAATTAGAGCACTTTTGGAGGCGGCGGCAGAGTGCCTTCCAGAAGTGGAAGTAGCATCCCTGGGGGGAGCTCTTGAAGACTCTAATGAAAGCATTTTCCTGAGCCTGTTCAAAATACACTACCAGATATTTGTGGTAGGGAAGGCTTTCTGGCTGCTTTTTGGTTGGGGTGGCTTCCTCTTCCTGGGACTGGGCCTTCTTCTTGCACCCTCTGGTTTCCTTTGGCTCCTATTTGATGGTTGGGAGGATCTCATCCAACCTGGCCTTTAAAATTGTAAGAGTACAGACATAAGTTTCCTGATTCTTATTTGGGAGAGAAAAAAAGACCGGGGGAAGAACTAGATTTCCCACCTGTCTGTGAATGTTCCAAAGCTGGCTATATAGCTTTGGGCAGGTGGTTAAAGTGCCATCTGCAAGCCATGCTTTGCATTTCAACAGGTTTCACAGATCCTGTGAGGTGGCAAAGCAAATAATGTGCTCAGGGGCATGTTGGCTGTTGTCGTGGAGAAGGAATCTCTCCTCACAACAAGATAGTTTTTTTTCCTCAGTAAGGATCAATTGATGAAGCACTGACGCCTTCAGTGCTCAGAGCATATCTATGATCAGTGAGATATCTCTGTAATTTTGAGGCGCCACCAACAGTGGCAAGTTGGGTATCATTTAAATTGAGGAGGGCATCATTATTGACCTCAGTGGCAGTTTGATCTTTGGTGATTGGGATGACCTGGCAAAGAAACCAGCAGATAAGTTGATAAAGGGGGTCAAAAGGCTCAACACAGTCATGGTTGACAGTTAGGGCTTTAAATCTAGTGAACCTGTATGTAGTGAACCTAGCAGGGCACCCAACATTATCACATTTGTAGTGATGCTGGCGGATTGGTTTCTTCTTGTTGTTACAGCTGAAGCTGTAGCCCTTGTAAACAAAGCCAGCACCCCCTTTCTTAGTCATTATGAGGTAGCTGGCTGGGTATGTGGTGGGCACAGCAAAGGTGCCATTTTAATTGTAGATATTGTGGACAGTGTATAGATCCCAGAGCTTAATTTTCTCATCTGCAGAAGCACCAGGTCAGGCTCCTGTTCCTCTTCCTCTTAAGGCTCTGAGGTGGGATCAGAGTGGCGGTTAAAGTTGAATAACTTTTCCTGAGGATCTGAAGAGGAGTAAACAAAAAGAGAGCAGGGAGAGGTTGGGCTTGTTTCATCAGGTTCAGGGGAAGGCGTGGGTGTCTTAGGGGGAGTTTTACCCTTAGAAGGCTGCTTTTTGGGGGTGTTTTTGGCCTTCTTGTCCTTGGGAGGAGTGACCTTGGACTTGGAGGCCTCGGGCGCAGCTTTGGTGGTAGGCTTGGGAGACATCTAAAAGTGAATTAGTATCAAAATATGAGAAATTTGGGGGTTGTTTTTAAAGATGAAAATGTGAATCTTTTAGTACAAAAGTAGTAATTTTTTACATAGAGTTGTAGAGAAAGTCTTAAAATATATAATATCAAAATTTCAATGTTTTTTATTATGTAAAAAATATTTTTTTAGTAACCCAAGAATGCAAAACTTTGAGTTTTAACTGAAGACTTAAAGTCAAAATGGCGTTTTCAAAGTGATGTAATTGAGGTGCTGTAGCTCAAAAACATAGTGCTTTTGACCATTTTTTATATTAAATTAACACATTTCTGGTGGAGCTACCTCAACTGGGCCAAAGAGTAAAGCTTAAATTTCTCAAAAACTAGCTTATACAACTGGGTTTGAAAAGTATCCAGTTGTTTAGAGAAGATAAAAATATATATTTGAAAATTTTCATATGTTTTCTTACATTTTTTAATACTATGGTAATTAACGTAAATATGTACTTTTGAAAAGTGGAAAGCAAGAATTGCGGTGGGGGTATTGATATAGCGTAGCCTGGCATCATATATAATTCCCCCTTATTTTCCCCTATTCATTGTGTGCATCAAATCAATTGGGTGATATGAAACTTGGTGGAATTTGAAGTGACGTAAATTGAAATGGCGTAATCACCACCTTTCATATTAAAATCACTATTTAAGTATTTTATTAAGAGAACCTTTTCAACATATCCATGTAAATAAAGTTATAAATTACATATAATAAAACTGGTTTTTTTACCCAGCAATGACAATCACTAGAAGGACTATCATAGTGGTGTCTTTTTAGGTTGTTCCTTTTATAAGTGTCTTAGATTAATACTATAGAAACATCTTCTGGCACTATACCAGGCTTTATTTTAGTTTGGGTATAAGCTTATTTTAGTTAAAGAAAAATAGCGTGATTTAAAATGATATAAAGTCAAGATGGCGTAAACACGCCCCAAACTGAGTGATTTCATATGTAAAATAAGTTAGTGAAATAAGATTTAATTAATCTGACTCAAAGTGATGGAATCAAGATGACATAAATTCAAGATGCCACATTGTAAAGATATATGTAAATCTTAACTATTTTATTGTTTATTTTATTTTTTTGTGATTAAAAATCACTGACGCAAAAAACGCCATCTCAAATTAAATTTGAGATGGTGTAAAATGAAGTGCCATTTTTGAGATGGCATTTCCTACCAACTTCCCATCTTTTATCAAATATGAAAGATTAATGTGCAGATTTTTAACTTCAAGCTCTCTTTTTATAGGCCTAACTTGTCTTTCATAAATAAAAAATAATGAATTTTGAGAAATGTTTGAGCCTGATAGCACTGATTTATATAATTCTTTCTCTTTTTCTTCTTGCTCAAAAATATTTTTAAGATCATTAATATTGTAATATAAAGCTCATTTTCTTTTTCTTTTAACATTTTTGTTATTACACCAAAGTGACCATCAACAATGCTTTTTCTATGACATTCAACAAAATGATTATATTTTATAAAACCCTTGATATATTTAAGTGCCTCTTTAAATAATTAACATAAAAATTCATATGATCTAAAATGATTTCCATTATCAGTCCTCACTTTTATATTTTTTATTTTCTAAATCTATCTAATTTAAGAAGACTTATTAGACATTCACCTGAAAATAAAGAATCATGTAATAATAGTTGAGACCAAAAATCATGATATTCATATTGGATTTTATTTTTTTCTTTAAAAGCTAAACAAACCATAATAATGAGATAGGTTTTTTTGAATAAAAACAATTATTGGTCTCAATTGAACCACTTCCAACCTTTAAGCTTTCTTTATAATCTATAAATATAACACAAGACTCATCATCTAATTTTTTAGTATCTTTTTTATAATCCCTATTTTGATGAAAATAAAAGTCTTGGTGCTGCTTAATAGTTTTTAAGTCATTGTCTATAGATTCTGGTTATGGTAAGTTTTTACTTTCACATTATTCCTTTTTTGGAAATTGCTCCATTAATGTTATTTTGATATGGCCTTCAAATAATGATATGTGAAAAGATTTGGTTGGTTTTGCTTTCAATTTTGGGAATTCCTCACCTTCTGTAAATGGTTCTGGTTCAATATCTACCCATTCCAGAATATCATACCTACCCTTGACTGATCCTGGTATGACCTCATCCCAACGTAATCCCTTCTGCCACTCTGTCTACCTGATGAGTGATCATTGACCCTTGTCTACTATTTAAGTAGAATCATTTCTCCTAATAAAGATAAGTTTATCCACATTTGTGTTGGCTTTAATAATCTTCAAGCTTTTTCCTGTCCTTTTTGTCAAAAGGACTTTCACATCTTTTATTCCAGGAAATTAAGATATGTGCCCTTAGCTTTGCCCTGAAGGCTAACCCAAGACTAGCTTCAAACCTCAAATCTTTTGTTATAAAGATTTCCTGCTGTGTCCTCCTGGATGCCATCCCCAGGAGCCAAACACAAAAAAATGGTGCTCACTACAGGAGCTGAAATCCCCTTGATTACCCTGTTCCCATGTGTATTCTCTGGTCCTTCTCCCTTTGTTTCTGAAGTACCTGAGCAACCTAAAGTTTCTAGTCCCCCTCTATAAAAAGATATCACTGATGCTCCCTCAACTCCCATGATACTGGTGCTGTCTCCTGGGTCTGTTTAGGCCCCCCTTCCAGCTTTATCTCTCAACTATGAGCAAGCTTGTGCTGCCGTCCTCTCTCTCCTCCACTCAGGCACTGTGGCAATACACACTATTCCTGGTCTCTGTCCCGGGTATGCTTCCAAAGACCTGTACTCCTTCCTCTTATACTTTGTTCTCCCCCCCACGCTGATGGATTCTATGGATACTATTGGCGGGTTAGTCAACCAGTTTATCCAAACCACCCTGGTTCACCATCAACTTGCATTAGGATCCCAGAACCATCTTCTAAATGCTGTAGCCACCGCTGTCTCAGACAACCATGCTCAAAATATGAAATATCAAGAATGATCCTGCAGCCTCTTTGTGTGTATTTTGGATAACCAGTGTGACCTGCTGGCCTCCTAGAAGTACCTAACCTTGTCACTGAATTCCTTTTGCTCCTTTCTCCCTGAATATATCAAGGATCAACTGTTTAAATTTGATGAGCATCAAGCAACATGGCATGATCAAATTGAGGCCGCTCTTTTAAAGCATTGTCAGAACTTTGAGACTCTGGTTACTGAACTCAATCGATTTGAGAGCATATTAATTCCCAGCTCAAACTGGTTGGGACTCATGTCAATACCTGGGACCGCCACCTGCAACACCAATATGTACTGGATAAGGCTGCGCTAGGCAATACTCTGTATCAAGTACAAAATTACGTGGATGATAGAGTAGCGTCCATTGAGGTGACACCTCCCACTCCTTCCGTTGAGGTCCTGTTTGAATTTGAAGACAAGGTATGGGAAGCCATAGCTGAGCTCAAAGCTACTACTCAATGCCAATCTTCTGTTTCAAACCTTTCTCCAGCAGAAACTATGCCTGACTCTTGCATTGCCTTGCTCACCAACCAAGTAGCTACCTTGCAAGGAGAAATTGAGTACTTGAGACAAAGCCTCTCTAATCCTGATGATTTTCCCTCTGAGTCTGAAGGTGAAGAAGAATATGAGGAGACCAGTACTACTGCTCATGGCAATCATGGTTGTTGCCCTGGCTTGAAAGGCCAACCCCGGGTCAACTGCGCTCTTGTCTTGGATCAGCTAGCGGAAGTAACAAATGATGTTGCTGATAGGCAAGACACATTGGTAAGAGAGACACAAAACCTCTCTCGCTTGACCAAGATGATGAATGGACAGGTTATTCCTTTGGTTGCTCAAATCACTTCCCTGACCACTTGCCTCAATGGGATTACTGGCACCCTATTGGTGCAATAGATTAAGATTGATGAATTTGGAGCTGCTGCCACTACCGGTAGAGATATTAGTGGGCAAAACAGCTCTATCTTGGATACCTTAGAGGAGAGCCTTTGACTCCTCTGGGCTAGATAACCTGCTGCCAAATCTGAGTTTGAGGGCAACCCCCACATTAAAGTCCTCAACCCAGGTGACAATAGCCAATCTACCTCATTGTCCATTGACCCCAATTATAAGCCTTCATTCAAACAGATATTTGACCCCAAAACCTCTCCCATTGCTGCCTTTCTGACAATTTACAAGACTGCAATGCGTAGGGCCACCAATGAACTTAAGAAGGAACATATTCTTACCTGTCTGTATCACACATGCCAATAAGTTGTGGTCCCCAAACTCCCTTCTATTGTCACTTGGGGGGACATGAAGAGCCTCTTAATTGAGAAATTTGGAGGAGATCTCAGCTTGGAAGTCAAGAAGGATGCGTTTATGCACATTGCCTTTGAGCCCAAGGAAACCCTGGCTGAGTTTGCGGATTGTTTCTACATTGAAGGCCAGCAGTTAACCACTAGTCAACAGTTAACTCCCCAGGAAGCTTACACAGCTTGTTCAAATGCTTTGAAAGTGAACCAGCTTCTATGCCTACACTTTAAGGCACACAAAGCTTCTCTCACTTCCATGAAGAGTATTAAGACGCTCCTGCAAGACATGCATTTGACCCATGGGGGTACAGTGGTACGTGAAAAATAAGCCAGTAAGGCTGGTACTACTTCTTGTATGCCGCACATTATGACTCTGGGTTCAGGTGGACAGACTAAGAGGCAAGGTTGTCATAACTGTGGCCAAATAGGGCACCACTTGAGTACTTGTACTAATCCCCAAGTGGAAGGTTGTGACCCCAAGGAACAGGTGGGAAAAGAGAGGTCAGCTTAGAGACAGAGATGCTCTCTGCTGATCAATCTCCCCTGTCTCCCCCTCATCCTCTTTATGATGAGGAAGCTCTGTCTTCCTCTGGCCCAACTATTCTTCACCTATTCCACAATCTCTCCAGTGATTCAGACCCTGAAGAATCTGATAGTTATGGCTATTCTGTCCTGGCTGTTCCAGAAACTATCTTTGTCCTGTACAAGCTTTGCTCTGGGAAGACCACCACCACTTCCCAAGTACCTGCAAGTGAAGCTAAAGCCATGGTGGCTTGTCCTTACCTAGCTCAAGCCCATTGAACTCATGTCTTGTTTAATTATTCTGAGGAAGCAGCCAAGCTATCAAAAGCTCTCTTCCAAAATGTAATAGTATCTCTCCCACTACAGACTGTATATAAGGAAATTACTGCCTTAAGGTTATGTTGGCTAAATGGGAAAAGGAGCTAGAGGCTGCGCAAGATGTACTGGCAGTCTTGCCCCCCTTTGGGAAAGATACAACCTGTGTGGAAGTATCAATCCAAAAGGTTAAAATCAAAGCCATCCTGGATACAGGTTCTCCAGTTAATGTGGTATCTTTAAAGCTAATAAAGAAACTTAAGCTGGCCCCTGACCTCAACTACACTCAGCCGTATGGCACAGCTGGCATGGCACAAACTCAAGCATTTGATGCCTACTCTGCTCTACCCATGAGGTTTGGGAGACTCCTCATTGCTTCCCCTGCAGTTGTCCTTCAGAACAAAAGCTATGACCTCTTGGTTGGTACACAATTCCTCCAAGAGTATAACAGGATTGTGAACTTACAAGATGGATATCTTTCACTCTTAGGATATGAGGTCCCTTTGATTTATGAGGAACCTCCGTGCCTCCCAGGAAAATGTCTTAAAACTTGCATGCTTGAGTACCCTGTGGGTATCTTCTCTCACAAGTATAGGACTCACTCTTCCAACATGTGCACCCCTCCTCCTTCCTGCCCTTCAGAAGAAGGGGTACCTCTTCTTGCCCCAGCAGCTATCACCATTCCCCTGGGCTCTCAAGTGGTGATTGATTATCAGATTTCTTACAAACTACCTGAAAAGTTGTTCTTGGAACTCTACTCACCTGAATCCCTAAGACGTAAAGAACCCCACCTGTGTCCTGGGATTCTAGATTGAACCCACAAAAAGCCCATACAACTATTGCTTGCCAACCTGAAGGCCCTGCCCATGCAGGTGACCCAAGGCCAGGTTGTAGGGCATGGCTGTATATTGGGAGCAGAACAAGTGGCCTTCCTCTACCCCTTTGGAACTTTTAGTGATTTCAATCTACCTGAAGACAATCCTCAAGTTCTCTCCTTTTTCACTGCTGCTGACTTCCCCCAAAGTCTATCATCCAACAAAAAGATATGTTGGACCTGCTAATCAGTTTAGTGACATCGTTGCCTCTGGACCTACGGACTATGGCCTGGCTAAAGGAGTCATCCATCAGATTGATACTGAGGATATACCCCCTTTTTGTGCCAAACCATACCACTGCAGTAAGGTGGAGGATGCTCAAGTGTATAAAGAACTCAAACAACTACTAGACGCTGGGTTATGGCTTCTTCCCAAAGTCTTTGGACTTCCCCATTACTGATCCTCAAGAAGAAGGATGGAGGACATCACATTGTAATAGTCTATTGCCGTCTGAACTCTCTCACTAAGAAGGACTCTTACCCCTTGCCCAGAATTGACAATGCTCTCAGACAGCTGGGTGGTTCTAAGTTTTTCTCAGCCATGGATCTAGCCTCTGGATACTGGCAAGTTGACTTATCTCCTGAAGATAGAGAAAAGGCTGTGCTTATCACCTCTGAAAGCTTTTTGAACCCACTTGTATGCCCCAAGGACTCTGCAATGCCCCTTCTACATTTCAACAGGCTATGGACTCTATCCTACAAGACCTAAAGCTCTCTTGTGTCCTTGTATACCTTGATAACATCATCATATTAGCACTTCCTTTACCAACCATTTAGAACACCTCAAGGCTGTCTTCATCAAGATCCGCAAAGCTGTCTTGAAACTCAAACCCTCCAAGTTCTCCTTTTTTAAGGAACGTCTTGAGTTCTTAGGTCATGAGGTCACTCAAACTGGAATACACCCCATGAATAATAAGGTGGAAGCCATCAACAAGATGCTACCTCCCACAAATCTTCAAGAGGTCCAATATTCCTTGGCATGATGGGCTACTACCAACAGTTCATACCCAATTTTGCTGAACTGAGTAAACCCCTTGTCCAACTGCTTTGCAACGTCCCCTTTGAGTGGGCTAACAGCCAACAACAAGCATTCAAAGCATTGAAGGCCAAGCTCAAAGAGGCTCCTATCTTGGTCTATACTGATTATGATAAAGAGTTCATATTGTATACTGACGCTAGTGGAGTAGCTGTGGATGCCATCTTAGCCCAGCTTGACAACAAAGGTGTGGATTGACCTGTAGCCTACTCTTCATGGGTCCTCAATAAGCACAAGAAAAACTACAGCTTCACTTAAAAGGAATGTCTGGCGGTGCTGCATGCTGTAAAACAGTTCAGGCACTACATCTATGGAACCCACTTCATAGTGGTCACAGATCACTCCTCCCTCAAATGGCTGCAACAACTAAATGAACCTGAAGGTCAACTAGCGTGTTGGGCTCTGCGTCTGCAAGGGTACAATTTCACTGTGATACACTGTCCTGGGGCCCAACATCAGAATGCTGATGGCTTTTCAAGGATACCAATACTAGCTATCCACCCCGCTGACGCTGATTGCCTATACAAATTAATAGGGTACCCTGACTCTTGGACCACTGAGCCAGAAGACATTCACTTGACGCTACAATCCCTATCCAAGGACACTGTAATTCAAGATAGGCAGCTCTTCAAAAAAGTCAACAATGCCTACCTACCCTACATTTGCCCTAGCATGAGGATAGTCATTATAATCCAAGCTCATATTGACACTGGGCATGGGGTATAGCCAAAACTCATGACTGGTTATACAAGAACTTCTACTGGGAGAACATGCACCTTCTAATCCCTGATGTTCTTGCCTCCTGTCATTTGTGCCAACTCCAATGCCCTCGCCTGTCCCAACACCAATTCAAACTCATCCCCCTAAACATGCTTTCCACACTGTGAGTATTGATGCTGTTGGGCTTTTCCTTTAGTCTAGGTTGGGGTGTCAATTTATATTAGTTGCCATAGACCATTTTAGCAAATGGATTGAAGCCAGAGTGACAAAAGATATAACTGCCAAGACCACGGCTACTTTCTTGCTGCAAGACATCTTCTATTGACATAGCTGCCCTCAAGTCCTGCTTTCTGACAATGGGACCAACTTTAATGCCCGCCTCATAACGTCTATTGTTGAGGCTATGGGAACCCATCAATTTTTCTCTGCACCATATAATCCTTCAACTAATGGAACTGTCAAATGAGCCAATTCCTCCCTGGTGTTCATAATGAGGAAACTCACGCTCTCCAATGCTGCCAATTGGGATATGTTCCTGCCTGCTGCCCTCTTTGCTTACCAACTCAGGTGACACCAAGTAACTGTTCAGTCCCATTTTGCCATGCTGTATGGGCATGAGGCCACAACCCCCTCAATCTTGGGACCCCCCTTGATCAAAGTTGATGTGTCTGCAAATCCTGAGGCCCATGTTAAAGACTTAACCAATTGTATCATTGACATCCAAGTAACAGCTTATTCCACTGCTTACAAGGTTAAGGCCCTGGAGCTCTCCCCATCTAATACTGCTAGAGCCCCCTCCCTGAGTATCAAATAGGCAACCTGGTTCTCTACTACCAGAATTGTATAGGTGGTAGAGCTCATAATCTGGATTCCCTCTGGATTGGGCCATGCAAGGTCATCTTTAAGAAAGGAGTCAAGTATACCGTGAAACTGCGGTCCTCTGGACGTCCTTTTGCCTAAGTATATTCCAAATTCCTTTGCAAATATCAACTCCCTGTGTCCAATCTTGAGGGGGGAGATGTTGTAAATAGAGCCATTAATGCTATTTTGATATGGCCTTTGAATAATGATATGTGCAAAGATTTGGTCGGTTTGGCTTTTGATTTCAGGAATTCCTCACCTTCCACAAATGGGTCTGGTTCAATATCCATCCATTCCAGAATATCATACCTACCCTTGACTGATCCTGGTATGACCTCATCCCAACGTGATCCCTTCTGCCACTCTGTCTACCTGATGAGTGATCATTGACCCTTGTCTACTATTTAAGTAGAATCATTTCTCTAAATAAAGATAAGTTTATCCACATTTGTGTTGGCTTTAATATTCTTCAAGCTTTTTCCTTTTCCTTTTTGCCAAAAGGACTTCCAAATCTTGTATTCCAGGAAATTAAGGTGTGTGCCCTTAATTTTGCCCTGAAGGCTAACCCAAGGCTAGCTTTGAACCTCAAATCTTTTGTTATAAAAATTTCCTGCCGTGTCCTCCTGGATGTTGTCCCCCGGAGCCAAACATGACATCTTTTTTTTTCTAGCAAATTTTTAAATTACAAATATTGCACATATCAGGATGGTTTTTAATTTTTATTATATTTTAGGGATTATTTTATAGCAAGTAGAAATTGAAACTGAAATTTCATTTTTTATTCTCACATTTTCATATATTTCTTTTTTTGTTTCAAGAGAGAGTATTTTATTGCAGTTGAGTATTCACTCATTTCTTTTTCAATATCTTTATAAAAATTTTCAGGCACTTTTTTGTAAACTGGCTTGTTTCAAAAGAGTTTAGCAGCAATTTTTTAACTATTTCTTTAATTATTTCTTTTTTACTGAATAGTTATTATTTTTTGGCTTTTTTGTTTGAGCTTACATCTTTCTTTTTATTTATTTTTCTTGAGTATTCAAACTCACTTTTGGTTATATTACACCTCACATCATTAAGCTCTTCTAAAGAGTAGCTGGAAGTAACCAGAGATTGCAAGGCTAGGAGATGCTTTTGGGGAGAAGATTCTAGGAGATCCTTTAAATTTTCAATAAACTCATTGCCTTTTTGATTTTGAATAGTTGGAAGGAACTGAGATCTCCCAAATTCAGTTTGAGCAAGGAAGTGCTTGATAAAAGTATCAAGATCATCACCAGTAATAAAGATGAATGCCTTTTTTAACATTGTAATTCTTTCTCTTTTTGTTGAAGCTCCCAAGGGAAAAAAGGGTAGCATGGCAGAAGTAAACTTAACTGATGATATGGTAGTATCTGAATCTGTAATTAGGTCAGATCTCTGAAGTGCGCCTTAATGTTGGAGTAGTTATGATCAGAATGTGGCCTTTGAATGGGGTCTTTTGGATTAGAAGCTTTGTGGTGCTTTAGCTCTTATGTACCAAGCTAAATGACACCATTCTAAAAGAAATGGTGTGATAGCTTTTACTATAGTTTGAACTTGAATTTATGTTTGCAGAATTGATTAAATACCCAGTTTTCATGCACAAGTGATACATGCAAAGCAGCTAAACATTATTATTACATCATATCCTCTTTTTAATCAATGCAAATCAATTAAAATGATGTATTCAGTTAATTGTAACTCTTCTGCATATTTTTAAAATGATAAAATATTAAAGAATTCTATTTAAAGAATGCTTAATTTGAGGTTTGAAGCTCACTTGAACCTTAAAATCAATCTAAACAGTGATAAAAACACCCTAACTTCAAACTATCATACAATCCTAAATAATTGAGCTTTTTAAATAAAATAAAATGCTAAAATAAAGCTCTCAATCTTATCTTTAATTTTGTCAAATAAAAAAGCTGTTATATATTAAAAAGAGTATTTATTAGCTTTGAAGTGATCTACTTTATATCATTAGATATAATCATATAATAAAATCTGGATTATACTCTTTTAAATTACTTTTGCTTTAATATTCAATATATTATACATATTGATATTTTAACACCAATAGAAAGATAAGATTCTTAGCTTCATTTTGATAGCTTACAGTATGAAAAAATATTAAATATTTTTTGAGTTATTACTGCTTTAACTATAAATATTTGCAATTTGATTTTTTCAAAATTGAACTGTGTTATGCTGTGACTTGAGCAGCATGCGTATTAGAACATGGCCTAATTCCTAAAATAATGACCCATATGTATGGACACTGGTTAGCCTGCCTATTCGCTATTTACCAACATTCTTCTATATCTAGGAAATGTATCAACCCTATTTAAATTCTCCCCTTGGCTGGTATTGATGTTGGAACGTCGTTTTATGTCAGGAAACTTGATCTAGAACGGGTGAAATCAAACAGGGGGTGGGATTGAAACAGCAACGTTAAGAAGGGGTGAAGATAGAAAAGGATTTAATTCGTGAGCCTACATGAACGGGATACGGTAGGGGGCAGCAGAGAAGCTGAGCAGGGCTGAGAAGTACTCGCCCGGGAACTCAGAGTTATCGAGGATAACCGACTTGAGATTGATGGGATGACTGGTGAACTGAGTCCCGTTGCTGCCGTATACGGCGGTACCGGTAACGTTTTTGCACCCTGCGGCAACAATCTTGACTCGGGGGATGACATCTCCCAAGTACTTCGCTTGGATGAAGTTTTTCGCGGTGCTTAGAGTTCTCATCAAGCTCTGGTGGTGGGAGCGAGATAGGGTTAGGGGGCCGGTTTGGGGAGAGCTGATGGTGTAGATTTTATCGAATTCAGCGACAAGATTGCTCCAATTGGAATCGAACTCGGAGCGCTGGAGTTTGGGGGAGTACAGGGAAAAGTAGCTGGTCTTTCCCATGCTTATCTCTGGGGTCGAGACTACATCGCATGCCGCAAGGGTTTCGACAGCGGCAAACTCGACTCCTGCCGCAATGACCAACCCGGCACTGGCCGCGTCTCCCTCCGTGAATGTCAAGAGACTAGAGAGAGGTACTTGGGATGAGTGCATAGTTGCCTTTCCAGCAAAGACATTTGACTCTGGTAACTTGACAACATAGCGATAATCCCCCGCAGAGATATACGATGAACATCCCTTGACCTCATGACTAGTCACGTCTCTGCTGCAAGGACTGTAATCCATCTTTAGAACCCCACCTTGTTTAATTTGGGCCTCAACTTCTTTGAGCTGAGATTCACTTGGCACCCTTCCCAGGCCAGGCAACATCCAATCCACCTCCTGGTTAAGATCGACGTACGCGGGCAACTTCAACCCTACCAGCACCACGTTTGAAACCACGCCTGCATCCGCTGAAGAAAGAAAACAGCCCATTGCTGGTTTATTCTCACTGCTTGCCATTAAAACCCAACTTTCTCGATCGTCGAGATCTCCTAATCTTTCCACCCCAACAATCGATTCCTTCATCGCTGGAAGAAGCTATCTGTGTAAATCCAAATTCCTCACCTTATCACCCACTTAATCAAGCTTACAATGGATTTGTTTTTAATGTATATTTATTAATATTTTGATCCAACCTGTATCACAAATCCATTCAAATGTTTCAATCCTACAAAGTAAGCTGCCCAGGTCGACTATTTAGAATCGATGGTTGGGTTTTCAACAAGATTGTGACTCAGTTTAATTGGCCCCTTCCCTTTCCCGCTCGGATCGGCGAACAGGATCAACCCATGCTCGAACAAGGATCCCAGCAAAGTTCACGCCACCGAAAAAGGTTTCCCTTCAAACCAACACCGACCTCAGATTGCTTGTACATTGAATCCAATAAATTATCCATTCAACATTAATTCACATCACAAAAAAACTTTAATCCAGCCAATAAACCTTACCAACCTGAAGTGCAGCCAATCAAGCACAATCAATGAAAATCTACAGCCTATTTTAAATCATAGCTTGGATTTATTTTAATCAGCTTTTTTGGTGAGTGAGCTGAACTTTATTAACCCTCCAGACAAATAAAACTTACCCGCCATATGACGTCAAAGGCAAATATCTAAGCCATTTCAACGCAACCATACTTTAATACACGCTACATCTTTAAAAGCTCGAATCCCTTTAATCCCACAAAGCAAAAAGATATATGTTTCAGATAATATATGATGGCATGCTTCTACTTACCTGCCTCTTCCACACCATAGCAACACAAAACTCTTCATATCAAATACCGCTCCCCTTTGGGAAGCGGAGCCGCCAAAGTTGGAAGGTTGGCAAGATCAGTTACCAAATCCCGTAAGAGCTTTTCTTAAACTTAATCCGATCCTTATCGCAATATCACTTCGGATTTCAAAGAAAACCTTTACCGTAGCATGTATCGGGGCAAGGCTTAAAAATTAACTGAGTTAAGTATCTCCTTCGGTTCTGCACTCTAGAAATCTACTACAGCTTTCCTTTTAAAAACATAGTAAATGCTTTGAAACCAACCAGGGATTGATATTTATGTTCCTTGAAGCCTTGGATATATACTTACGGGAATACATAATACAAGAAAAAGGAAGATTTAAAAGGTATGATTATTGAGAGGACAATAGGTTTTAAACTTGGAAATAAGCCACATATTATCCATTTAGAGCATGTGGTTTAAGAATATGAATCTTTCTGGAAAATAAAGGATTTCTCCCTGTAGAACATCTGAATCAAGTTTTGAACCCTTCTGCTGTGTGGGTTGATTCGGTTTCCAAGAAATAATCCCCACGAGGAAGCAACCACCGGTGCTACAGCACCAGTAAAAGTTTAAGCCATTCACAACAATTTGGATGGAATCCCTTCTAGTGCCATTAAACCATCCCGCTTTACTCTTAATCCAAACACCCTTCAGCTCTACACGACAGCATCTTCAACCTCTCCCCTGAGAAATTTCTCCCAGGAATCAGAACAAAACTAGCCAGACTCAGGATGCAAATCCTGATCCAAGTCCAATAGATCACTCTGGATTTTTTTTTCTAAATTTAAATATAATCCCTTGGCACTAATTTTCTACTTATCGACATTATACATGTATACCTATAAAAGCCAACAATCCCTTTAATAAAGTGATTAATAGCTTTAAAGATCCCCTTGTCCAATTAAAAACTTTATCCAGAGCATTTTCATGGCACTGATAGTGAAGGTAGATTAAATATAACAGATGGTGTAAAAAATCCACAATATGGGAGATGTGGTTCACTTCACTAAAAAAGGTTGAATACAGCAGGATAGAGATGCTTATAGGAGATATCAGCTTTGCCGATGCCATGTTCCCATCAAGTAGCTCATAAACCTACATTACATTTATCTTGTTAAATACCCTACCCCATCAAGAAATCCTTAAATACCCCATAGCTATTAAATGCCCTTCCTATAGAATTCATCATCCTTCAGGCTACTGCTATTCATATACCATGCCAGTGATTGACCATGGCTAAATCAGATTTCTACATATTGTTATCCATACCTACATCATTGTAGAGACTTTTATGAGCTACTTAAATGGCAGCTAGATCTGTGCATCTTTCCTTAAGGCTATACCAACCAGTAACAAGTAACCAAAATCAATAAACACCACCCCACTGAAAGGGTTGGCCCTAGTAACCCCAGAACAGAATCTTTGCAGAGCTGTAAAGTCTTTAAGCTGGTAGCAACAGTTTATTCTACCATCATACATCCACAAATTTCAATCTTTGTTTCACAATTTCATACTTAGAAGTAATTATCTGATATACAAGCTACAAATCCCTCCAAGGCATATATTTATAAGGGAAATTATGCAAAAGTATGAAGCCTCCCCCCAAAAATAATCTCTACTCCAATTAGGCATCACTTCTCATAAGTACCATTTCCCAACCTTCAGCCACCTCAATATAACTATTTTCTCTACAATAACCCCTCAATTTCTCCTGCTGATGATATGCAGTTAAACTTTTACCCAGGATGTAAAAGACCTGGGGTGCTAAACACAACCCTCCCTTTAATACCTGTGTTAAGAAAAGGTAAGTCCAACCACTTTGATTTGTCTGTGTCTGGTTCTAATATATAATTTGGAAATTGATATTTTCTATTTTTCATTAATAACTCCATATCCCTTAATTGGTCTTCTCTATTCTACTTCCCTTCAGTAGTCCATGCAAAAATCCTCAACTATCCCCAAAAACCATCCTTCTGCCTACCTAATATTCTGTACCTGTAAGAAGATCTATAGATCTCATTGGCTTTTCAACCAAATCAGCTTCAAAATAATACCTTCCTTGTATGGTCTCTATAATTTGGTGTGCCCCCTAGACCACCCAGGCAAACTAGATCTCATCATGCACTCCCTGGACCTTAAGGTAGATCCTTATCAGCCCTAGAAGTTTGAACTACATCCTAGTACAATTCTGATCCTACAGTCAGGATCTCCCTGCCATATAATTTAATCATATTTGAATAAGTACCCAGCAACTGGGACCTGTGTGACACAAAATGAGTAAAGTGGCTCATATTAAAGAGCCTGGAACCACCTGAACCCCTAATGATTGATATTCAGACCAAATCTATATTATCATCCAACTCCTGACATCTGCTCTACATGGCCCACCTTGGTTGGCGCTTGAGGTCCAAGCCTTTAATTCCAACCCTAACCTTAGCCAGGAATGCTGCTGACCATAATAAGTGTTAGGAGGATAGTGATCTTAGCTGATAGCTGAGGCATAGATGGACCAAAATCAATTTTTTGGGAATGACTGAGGAAGGATCCCCATCCTTGGAAGGCTGGTGGAACTGTACTTAAGAGTTATGAGGCCACTGGATCACATCAGCCAGCCATGGTAGAATGCAAGCCAAAAATCAGCCATGCCCAGTGTAGTGAAATGGCTGTGAGCTATGACGCTATTTACCAGCTTCTATTGGCCAGACTAGTCTATAGGCCTTATCTGTTGTCCATATAAAGCTTTAGGCTTTATCTGTTGGCCATAGAAGTCCATGGGCCATACCTGTCAGCCATAGGAGTCAATAGGCCTTATCTGTTGGCCATAAGATGCTATAGACATTTCCTGTTGGCCATAGGAGTCTATAGGCCTTATCTGTTGGCCATAAGATGATATAGGCATTTCCTGTTATCTATACAAAGCTGAAGGCTTTTTCTGTTGGCCAGACAAGTCTAAGGATCAAATATGTTGGCCAGACCATTCAACATGTCACATCTGTGCTCAGATTAATTACAAGTGATCTGTTAAACTGTCTGTTCTATAATCTGTCCAGATTAGCCCAATTTGCCACAATTGCCTTTGTAACAACCAGTTGCCAACTGACGCTGATGATCTAACTTACAACCACTCTTTTCAGTTGTAATCTCCACATGAAACTGTAGCAACTAGCTTGATTGATCATCAATGTTCTGTATTGTTGATCAACATTTCAGTTGGCTATCATCTCACAAATGCCTATAATCTTCACTTGACTTATGTAATAAATTAGAGACCTTTTATTGTAAACCAAATACTGTTGTTTCCCCTTTAAATTGGATAAGTTACTTGTCAACTGCTTTTGCAGAGGTGCAGACCTTGGGTCTGTACAACCATGATAGCTCCTGAAAGCTATAAACAGATGTTGAGCTCGTGTTTTCAGCACTGTTAATATAGAAACACCTAGGAATCATAAGTCTGTTGTATGCCATTTATCAATTCTGAATACTCTCTTTCCCCTTCCCCAGTATCCATTGTATGTCTGGATTCCGACTGATTAACATACACCCATTCCTCTGCCAGCCCTGTTCTGACTCCGTTGTATTGTTGCCAACCAGCAACTGAATCCTTCCCAAAGTATATATTGTCTATCTGGTCTCTGACTGACTATTATACACCAAATCTATATCCTGTCCTGTTGCTCTGTTGCCAACCAGCACCTGAACCTCTTCTGCTGTTGTTAATACTATGATCTTCATATATTGACCATAGTCAATAACTCCTCAGTTTTATGCTGGCAAGGCATATTCTGTTGTACTCCACCTTTCCTGGTGCTCACATATCCAAGTACTGCTTAAGCCTGACAACCTGTTAGAGCAGTCACCACACCCAGTTTGCACTGAATCCCTTCATGGGCGGCAAAACGGTGGCTTCCTCCTCACATAAGCATCAGGGGCAAGATTTTTGGGCAATAGGCTACATCAAAAGATGTCTTCTGGGAGGCTGGTAGCTGATCCCTGGGCCAGTGAAGCACTCTGACCCCTCAAGGCGTTCAAAATTGAAGGGGCCCAGGGATCCAGGACAGAATTCTGATCAGATAGGGGCCCAGCTTGCCCTTGACCTCAAATCCAGCCTCCCAAGCAAGGTTAACCCGCAGCACCCTTCCATAGGGAGCCACCCAAGGATGAGGTGCTTAGATTCAGCCATTGAGTAAATATCATGGATGCCCCATAGATGATCACACTGGGAAGTTTTTCAGGTCTGGGCTGAGGTTTCTGGGTAAAGGTTAGCTGTCCAACCAATGCAGATCTATGTTGCTAAACTTTGCCCAGATACAGTGGTTGGTACTTTCTCTTTGGGGTTCCAGTAGCAGTAATCTATTAAGCAGTGTACAGGTAAATAGGTATTCTAGGATGGTTTTTCTCTGTGGGGATAAATACTGGCACTAGCCATGGGCCATAATAAAGCTGGGCAATCAGCTGCAGTGTTGGAGCTTCCTGACTCATGCCTTTTGGGTAGCTTTTAGGGTTGCACTTATAGCGTACTGTGCAAGTGATGAGGTGGCAACTTTGGGAAAGCTTCAAAGAGTGTTCTGAAGAAGAGGATCTTTATTGGGCAGATAAAGCAGGGCTTATAGCTGAATAATTTTGGCAAGGATACAAGCTGGATCCATGGAAAGGGGATTATGAGGATGACTTGATCAGGAATGGCTGAATAGATGGACAAGTCATCTGGAAGTTGTTTTGATGCCAAGTTGGGTGAGCAGCTGGGGAATTGGGTTGGCACTAAATTGGGCAAAAATAGATGTTAAGCTGGTTTATTGCTAAATGAACTAGCCAACTCCTCAACCTTTGATACAAGCATCCAGTGCCTAAGATAAACATTATATTAGAGGTATAGAAAAGCAGTTTCTGAAACTAATCCCTTGAGGCGCTTAGGAAGTAAAGCCAGTTAATTTGTGGCAGAATCTCAGGGAAAATGCCTGTGCTAATATGAGGTACATAATACCTAATAGTAGTGGCTGCTGGTAAGCATATTTGGGAGGGCATCACTTTGGCCTAGATACTTCAAATAGCCCTTCCAAATTCTAGGCCATCATTATACAGTTTATAGCGGCCCAGGGAGAGGTAATTAGCGCCAGAAACATTTCTTCTGGATAGTTTGCTATTATAGCAAAAGAGGTACAACCCTTAAAGAAATATATTCAGATGCTCTGAATACAGGGGCAAAATACTAATGAAACGTTAGAGAAATATTGAGGAAAGCCCAGGAAAAGGTTTTCAACAAGCCTTTTACTACAAAAGAGAATGGGGTGAGACATTTTGGCACACTTCCCTGAAGTGGCTCTGTTATACTGTGATATGTCAATAGAGCTTAAGGGAACATCCTAAACAAGTTTCAAGCACCAACTTGCCAAGCCAAGCCAAGGCTGGGGAAGCGCAATAAACAAGATTCTATCAGAAACTGACAGCTGAAGGTTAGGAAAATGCTTTCCCAGGCGCTTGGGCAGCAACTGGTTGGATTGAGCTCAGGGGAATGTGTCCCAAGGCACTTTGCTACCGCAGAATAGTGGTGGAAAATCCCAGAGAAATATTCTTAGGCTGGGTGTCAGGGATCCAGCCTTGGGCGGCTGGCCTGTTGTTTTATGGGAATGCACAGGTGGCAGGTTTAGCAGGCAGGGCCCACCACAAGATTGGGGCTAACTTTATCAGGTAGGACATAGACTTCCCCACTCAGGACCACAGGCTGGTGGCTAGAATTATAGTGCCAATAACCCCAGTGAGGGTAATATATACAATCCCAAGCAACTTGCTTGTGTGTTCAGTTAGGAGGTCAGGAGAGGAGGCAGGCAATGGGGTCACAGGGGGTTCCATATCAAGTTAGTAGGCAGGCAAGAAGTTGAACCTGCCTTTAAACAGTTTGGGTTCTGATAAGATCCAGGTCATTGACAGTTGTATCTAGTTGTGGATTTTATGTGGGACAAGGGATATAGTTCAATAATCTTTTCTGGGGTATAGTGCTTATACTCAGGCTTTAGTGGGCACTCTGTTAAATGAAAGGGGCTAAATAGAACACCTGGAGGACAAGAATCTGCAGGCAAAAGGGCAGGATGGTCTTGTGCTGAATTGATAGATGGCAAATACAAAATAAGGCAATAGATGTTGAATATAATATGATATAACCTTTATTTAAAAATAGTGATAAGGTTTGAACACAGGGTCCATAGGTCTATATTCCATCCCACCTCCAAACTTAGTATTTTCCTTGAGAGCTTCATCAAAATATTGGGAAATGTGGGGCTGGGTGTGGGAGTGGCAAAATGGTACCTCAGCTGGGTGTTCTCTCATTGGTCAGACTATCAAAATTGTTCACTTGATTTTCTTGATTTTTTGCTGTGGTCACAAGATCAGGCCTAAAGCCTGTGATTTACCTTGGCAGGGGAATTTGATTGGTTACCTGTGAGAACTTCAAGTTCATGAAGTTTACCAAGGGACTTTCCCTACCTACATTAGGCAAGTCAAGAAGTCCCTCCTCAAGCGCCACCGCTCTCAAGTCTATGCTGGTATTCTTATTTTGGGACTTAGCCTGGGCTTCAGCTTGCAGGGGCTTGATCTCAGAAAGACACAGGCAGGCAGCCCCTTGGTCTATGGGGCTTGCAGCCCGCAAGCATTCAGGGTCTGGGTTTGAATCTTGTTCCTGGGCCTAGTTTTTCAGAGGAGAAGAATTGTCAATCCTGACACTGGGGAAGCTTTACCAATTCAAATTGGGGAAAATTCATGCCTCATTGGTGAACTTTTGACTTCTTAATATAGATAATCAGGACTGTGAAGAAAGTGGTAAAGGTGTTTAAAGAGGCTAGCAGCAAGCTGTTGCCTGGGGTTGACGCTTTTTATATTGACACAGATCTTTGGCAGAACATCATAAATATTAAAGATATAAAGTGGAATACATTAGCCAAACAGTTTAAGCTTCAAGAAAGGTAACTGCAGAGACTAAATCTATAAAGGGAACATGTATGCTTCAACAAAAAGCTTAATCAGTTAAAGAAACTTTCATAAATGGGAGAGGCTTGAAACAAGGGACTATATATGAGCATTTGAACAAGAACAAGGCAAATCGTTGTCAAAATTGGTATCAAAAGCGCTGGCTCTAGAAAAGAAACATCAAAATTAAAAGAACTTTACCCTGGCAGAGCTGTGAGAAACAAGAACCTGATGGAATAATGTTGCACACTAAAGAGAAACTAAGAGCCACAGCTTAATGAAACTTTGATAAATATGAACACAGTGGCACAACATTGTACACCAAATTTTCTAAGGGGATCTTCCTTGAATGGATCAACAAATCTTTTTAAGGCCTCTCAGTATTGGTGCAGTTATTAATGTGGAGTGATTCTCTAGTATATATAATCTCAGTTCTGGTCAAGAGGACCAGTAATAGCAGAATTTTTCATGTAAACAAACCCCTGATAAAGAATGGCCAGAATGATAAAAGTTTGGCGCTCTTGCCAAGTGGGCAAGATTTTCTCCAAAGGGAATTTGGAGAATCATTCCAATATCTATAAACTTCCAAGGAAGAGCAGGCACTGGCAGAAGGAATAGTTTATGAGGCTGATGCTGGGGTGCTATTGGGAAAGTTCTTAAACGAGATTCTGTGCTTACCAGCTCTTTTTAACTCCCTTACACTTAAAACTATTCACCTGAAAGATGGCATCCCAACCCAGTTGGTCCCCAGCTTTGACCCTGGAAACACTTTGTTGGCCTCTGGGGAGCAGGTGCACCAAATCCTGAGCTGTCCATATTTGCATATTAATCAGTTAGGCTTCTTGAGTACCTAAGCTATTAGATTCCTGAAGCCTTTTCTGTGAGAGAGGGGGGCTAAACTTACAAAGTCAGGCTCCCATCCCAGTGCAATGAACCACCAGGATGCTGCCCAGTGAAGCACTGGGATGGCCGCTCTAAGGAGGGACCAGAAAGAAGATATCAGGGATAGTTGAGGGAAGTAGGCATTGAGTCCTATCAACACAATCCTGTTGAACAACCAATATACACAAGAGGGGACCAGGGTGGAGACCTCAGGTGCCTGCAGAGGGACCAGATTTGCACTCTCCTTTGGAGAAGGAGAGGAGAAAGCGGCCTCATCTGCAGCAGGATTGGGTAATATGGGATCAGCAGAGTACAAGTCTAAGTAATCACAAGTCAGACTCTTGATCAGGGCCTCACCTGAGACCATAAGACCACTTGGAAATTGTAGGAGACTAGAGGGATCCTCCTCCACAAGACAGGCAGAGGAAGAGAGGCAACCCCACAAATTGGGATAAGTGGACCAGAGGAGAAGCAAAAGGGGCTGAAGAAAACACTGCAAACTTGAGAGCCAGGTTTATCATAATTAGAATCTCCAGGAAATTTGGAGTATAGCAGTACAGCTTAGGGGCCTTGAAATATTAAAAATGAGTGAAATGGGGCTACAGATAGGGAAAACAGACTTTCTAGCTCAAGGAGGACTTGGGCACGGTCTTGTAAGTCTTGGACCATGGCCAAAACAAAGACAGGTTTGAAAATGAAGAAAAGCAAGAAAATTATAGAATTCAAGTAAGAAAAATATATAAGTTTTAACTTGAATTTTCAAGTTCAAAGTGTTCTTTCAAAAGCAGAAGCAAAACAGACAACAACTAAGTACTAACTTTTTCCTTAGGAGCAATGGAACAACAACAGGATTTGAACTGGGCTGGCAGAAGGTAAATATAAAGTAAACCAATTCTAACACTTATGTTAAAGTGTATATGAACTCCAGGGTAAAGTCCAAGTAGTTTCTGAAAATTTTAAAATAAAATGAAACCAAAAATGATCCCAAGTTTTATTGTAACTAGAGAATCAACAAGCAGGGGACTAAAAGTCTATTGGCTATGTTTAAGGAATATGTGCACTCAGTAGTCTGTCACATGACTACCTTGCCAGTATCTGATTGGTGGGAGGAGAAATTTTGCTGACTTAAGTCAGGGGAGCTGGAGGGTTTTAAACTAATTTCTGGGGGCTCATCTAATTGGCTGGAGTTGGATTCAGGTATTTGTGAATCCTTTGCTTTTGAGGAGGCTGATGTGGATTGATTTAAGTGGGTGGTCCTAATACTCTTCAACAACGGTCAACACCAGGCTAATAAAAAATCCAAATTAATCAGGGGTTCTTCTATGGATGGGCAGTGAAGGGTGGAAACTCCACAGGGTATGCAACAATAAATCTTTCATCAATAGTGTGGGCTAAGTCCCCTAGGGAATTAAGCGGCTTGGCTGTCATTTTTGGGCCTTTCTTGGTGCAACAGGGAAAAATGGTTTGATCCACAGCCAAAGGTAGTAGAGAATTTACATTTTCTACAGTTACCCACACCAACAGTGATCATAGGCATCCCACCCTTGCTGGGTAACTTGGGTGTCCTCCCACCAATCACCCTTGTAAAAAATAGAGAATTTATATGTTTTGGATTATATAGTGCTCTATTCTTTTTCATGCCTCATGGCTACCCAATCTGGGTGATGCATATTTCATAATACTCTTGGGGGTAAACTTCTCAATGGAGGGCCTTTTGAAGAGCTCAAGGTTCATTTTATGGTCTGGGTTAGCTTAGGATTCCCCCTACAGATCTGTCAACCATCCTGGTGACTCCAAGCGCAATTTCACTTGCCCAAAGCCTTTGAGGATAACAACTTTGTAAATTTGGTAGGGTTTTTGATTAAAAAGCGGTGCTTTCCCAGCGCCTGCCAGTAATAGAGCCTATCTCTGAAGAGAAGAGGCACTGGGATACTTCATGATTCACCTTGGGAGTTGCTTGTGGTGTAGGTTTTTTTATAGCTCTGCTTTTAGGGAGGAGGTTGAACTGGTTGTGGATTAAAAGAAAATTCTTGAAGATTTACATCCTGCTGGGATGACTTGGCCTCCTGGTAGGTTCTCCAGACAGTAAGGAGTGTTGTTCTCTGTGTCCTTTTCTTTGTAAGAACTTTCTCAAGTAAACTAGGTATGGATAACCTAAATTCTGCTACTACTGGTGATTATATACTTTTTGGAGTATACTTTGCAAAACAAGGTAAAGTTTTAAGGAGATAATGGCATCTTTATCAATATTGAAGGGGAGTGTTATATAGTTAAATGATAAGCCATATAGTGTATATGTAGATAATGGAAGTATTGGATTTTTGGAAGATTTGAATTCCCTTGGAGATTAAAAGTTTGATCCTAGTGCAATATTAGGTTTTTTGTTGGGGATACCTTTGCCTGTCAATTAAGTCATTTTCTGGGTAAGTGGTTCTGCAAGGGGGAGTGATTGAAGATGCTGTGACAACCCTTTGATTTTAATTAAGAAAAAGGGGTGTAAAGTGTTGGCTGCTTAGTATGGCAAGTGTATGAAGTTAGGTAGTTGATAGAAAGTGTACTTTAAATAAGGTTATATATCTTTAAAAATATGAATTTTTTCCAGCACAAGCTAAAAGACAATGCCAAGACCAAGGATGGGCAATGATGTTTATAGCTTTGGGGCAGTTATTACTCTCCCAAGCAGCTTGTCGATCTTATTTTTAGCTTGTAAATAAAATTTTAAAAATTTTAACTGAATTAATGTGTCGTTGCAATAAGTTGCTTATAGCCAGTTAATTGTTAGTTAAAAGGTTTATTTTCCCCGATAAAGACCCAAAGAAGACGCTTTTATTTTTTAAATGACCCTGTTTTTATAAAGCTCTTTAAAAACATCTTCTGGCTTGGAAAAATATAAATATGTATACTTTTGGAGTTTCAAACTTTTAAACCAGAGGTTAAGTTTCATAAAAAGGAATTTTGGTGAGGTTGGGCCACAAGCTATCCTTTGCCACTGGGCTGAATGATATCATTTAAAGGCGCCGGGTTAAATCGGCTGTACATCCTTACTCAGAATATTCTGAACGCGTACATCTATTCGACAGAGGCTTTGTATGTTGTAGCCGTGGATCTGGTCAATGGAAAGATCCCATTCCTGGGTGGCACAGGCCATGAAATAGCATTGATGTGAATTCAGGGGTGTGTATTGCGCAATGTGTTGATTTTTAAGTGTAATTTTTAAGAGAATCATAAAAGAGCTTCTATAGATTTAAAGTTTTAAATGTGCTGGATCTTCTCTGTAATTAGGCAAATGTATATTTAAAATAACACGTGGCTCTCTATTTCAAAGATATCCATCTGGGGAATGAAACTTGGGTAGGAGATTATGCTTTCAACATATCCCATTGGATGAAGAAGCTTCATTGCTTGATAAGATGGGATCAGTATAAATAGTATGTCTCCTCTTCCTTTTAATTATGAACCTTTCCTATAGCCCAGTGTTAGTGGACTTGAACTTTCTACCAGTTGTAGATCTGGACTGGGAAACGGAACCCCATTTTCCTGGTCTAGAAGGGAGACTTGATATATTTTCTAAAGTCATTAATAAACTTGGACAAGATGTATTGAAGATGCATGATATACCCTGTAATGAGAACATGATTGTTGATCAAAACAACTACTGCGGCTCTTTTCTCTCTTCCAGCGACTTGAGATACGCGGTGAGATGGCCACATTCTGACCCGCTGGCAGAGCATTCTAATGTCTATCCCTCGCTAGTTCCTTTAGCCAGTCTCCTAGCCTTTGTTGAAGGTGACAATGCCAAGGCAAGTGCGTTTGTTAAACAGGGAGTTGATTTTGCAACAGCTGCTACATTGACGCCTGCCAACTGCGCCATCATCTCAACCCCTGAATTTACAATGTCAAGCAATTTCTTTCATGCCGGTATGCATTGGCGGTTGATGGAAATGGCCTTCGATGCTAGCTGGAAGCTTCTGGCCTCTGAACTAAATGACCTCGCCTCGATTGAGTCTCCTCAAGCTGGCTCATTCATCTTAAACCACAAGCACTACAAAAGCCTTGGACGCATCCTATGGCGCACCCAGAGCCTCCTCAAGGCAAAATTTATGAAAGGCTGTACCCCTAAGCTTAAATTCATTGCTGCTGGCTGCAAGTCAGTACATATCAAAGCTATATACGGCCGGAAGGGCAAAGTGTACTTTGCTAAGCAAGTGCAGCTTGAAGACACAATCCTTTTCAACTCCCAAACCCCAGACGAATACTTCTCGCTTATTGTTTGGTGTAAGACCGACAACTAAGTTGGTACTCCTCTGCGCGGTGGTTAAACCTTTTGCTATACAAGCATGGCCCAAGAGGAAATAAACCATCTTTATAAAATTCATCAACTATTCGCTATTATTTGATGTACCAAAACTTACATGTTAATTATACACTTTATCTTTCAACTAGTGAGCATGAAGTTGAAGCAAGTGCTGACCACTGAATTATCCTTCAATAACCAAGGAAAATTATATTTTATAAATGGCTTGTGAAGTTTAAACGATCTTTTTAAAGGGAACAGAATTTTATTTGGGTTCAAAGACGGTGTTAAAAAGTAACGCGGTCATTAGGGAGTTGGGGAAGATTCATTGAGGGGGGCAGTACTTGACAAATGCACTGGTTAACACCAGGTCATGCTTTTGGATGATATCCTATGAGAGTTATCTTCAATCATCTTCATGAACTTGGCTGCACCAGGAATGGTGTTTCTATATTTGCTGATCCTTTTAATGGCTTGTTCCACCAGAGTCATAAACTTCTGTTTCATTAATGGCACCTGGTTGGGTCCCTCATTAAATATAACACTAATACAGGTCGTGTGAATGGTCCAGAGGGCCAGATGATATACCAGGGCATGGAGGGGTTCTGGTTCTGACTTGAGACTTGGCTTAAAGAATAGGTCAAACTTTGGATTGAAGTGAAGTCAAAGGCTTAACAGGTGAGTCATGAAATTTAAAGGATCTATTTACATTATAAAGAAATCTCAAAGCAAGAAACATTCAAATGTTCCTTTTTCCTAACTGTCTCAGGCATCTTGCTGTGTACTATTGCTGCTTTTTACTGTCTTTGGCAAGCCATGACTTCAACCAAGTTTGTCTCCTTTGAAGCACCTAGTTTTTATTTCATCTCCCTGTTACTTTCACCCTTTGTTTACCCCATCAGTTCATATAATCTATTTTTCTAATCCTGCTTCAATGGCAGGGTAAGTATTAGGGATTTTCTATGAATTCTGTCAGCTATCTCAAGTGGATGGCAACACTCTCCTACAGGAGAAACTTTAAGAGAAAAATACTTATGGATATATCTTCAAATACCAAAATCTATCAACTATATAGAATCAATGGCAAATTTAAAGTTACATAAATTAATTGATACCTCCATAGCCATCATGGGTATATCTATAGTTCTTTTGCTCTTCCAGGTTGGGTAAGTCTAGTTTTTTGGGCAGTTAACATCTCAGCAAGTTGTTTGATATTGAAATAATCTTAAACGCTATACAAATATAATATTGGAAAGAACCATATAGTATCAATCAATCCATCTTAAAATAACCCTAGCCAACCTTTTATATAAGCTTAATCCATCAAAATTTATCTACCAGAATCTATTATATAGAATCTCCTCATCCCCTAGGGTGCATCACATATCACTTCTGGTTGAAATCTGGTATCTGAGTCAGGATAACTATATATTTCAATTTTTTTAAAATTGGGCCCAGTTCTCAGCCATCCAAGTCCTTAGCCATCCCATTCTTGGTTGTTGTGAATTACACTGTTCACATTATTTTGATGTGACCTGCAAATTATAATGCTTGCAATGATCTTTTCAGTTTTGCCTTTTAATTCAACAGTTGCCCCCTTTCCTTAAATGGGACAACTTCAATTTCCACACATTCCAGATTGCATTACCTGAGATATTATGTACTGGTACAAAACCAATTCTATTTAGCCCCTTGTCTACCTATTGAACAAACTATGTCCTCATTATACTATATAAGTAGGGCTTTCCTCTAAATAAAGACAAGCTTATCCACATCTGTGTTGGTTTATGTGTTCTTCAAGCGATCCTTTCCTTTTGCTAAATGAAACTCTCTAATATTTCCCAGATTTATGGTAGGCCACCATAATTTGCCCCAAAGGCTAAACCAAGCTAGCTTCTAACCCCAACCCTTTTTTATCAAAGGTTTCCTGCTGTATCCTTCTAGATGTCTTCCTCAAAAAATAAACACAGCACTGGTATCCACTTCCATGCAGCTGCTTAAAGTCACTACCCCTTTTTCAGACAACTTGGCTAGTTTCTTACAATATTCCTATCCATTTTACACACAAACCTCTACCCCAAACTTAATCAAGCTATTTCCCATTTATAGAGGTATTTAGATTCTTAGTACTGGGATAATAGTTATTGGAAGTCTATTGTCAGAGGTATAAAAATCTAGGGTAAACTATATCATGTTTTATGATGAAAGAATCCATTTATGGATAGATAAAATAATCCATTCTTCATGTGAGGAGAAGGGAATTGAATAGTCTTCCTTTTTAGGTTGAGGGTTTGTGATGATCCACATGTAAACAGTTTTGCAGGCGAGGGTTGATTTGGCTTCAAATAAAGATGCTATGCTAAAGATTGAAAATGTGTTGTTGGTTTATTACAGGTAAAATCCTAGTAGGGAATGATGACTACTAGAGAAGGTAAGGCCTAGATAGTAGGTGAAAATATTACTAGGGGCAGAGGTTGTCTCCACCCAGCAGAAGATATTGGCTGCTATGGGTTAGAGGTCCTCACCCAGCAGGGAAATGTGGCTGCTTGGGGTGAAGAATGAGATATCCCAGCAGGGAACTTTAGCTGCTTGGGGTGGGGAGTGATCCAGCCTGAGGGATAGTGTGTGCTACTCAGGCTGGAAGATGTTTAGACCCTGGCGGGTAACACAGGCTGCCAGGGTAGAAGAGTGTTCCAGCATGATAGGCCACTTGGCTACCAGAGCTGTAAGCTTTGGACCCCTGGTGGGTAGCATGGGCTTCCAGGGAGAGGAAGAGCTCTGAGGGCTCTACATACCCTGATACGCTTACAGAAGGTCTGTGAGCAAGCATACTACCTAACAGACCGGTAGTGTGTCCTTGTTTATGCTCCTATGGGAGCTTTGGGGAGAACCTAAAGTGAGCATTGGAGGGCTGTCAGGGATTCTTTCCCTGACTACCTGAATATTATTGACAACTTGGGCACAAACATATCCTCAAACCAACACAACCACAATTCCTTACAAGACACCAATTCAAAGACACAACACAACCAACTCAACAATCACCTTAGTTTTTTCAAACCTTTCCGGAACAAGATTTGAACCCGGGACACTATTAATGCATGTATTGTTAGTACAGGATCATCACCAACCTTTGATTTACCTTTTTATTACAACTTGATTCAATTGGTTTTTGCTTTCAAAATGCTTTTTGAATTCAAAAGTGTTTATTAAGAGTGCAAACGTCACTTACCACTTTGCTTCTGATTGGCTGCTTCCAGTCTATCCATCAATTGTTGAACCCCTCTCTCTGCCTTTAGTTCAAGCGCTGTAACGCTCTATACTTGATCTTCTATCTCTACACCGCTTAATTATCATGATTATTGTGAGATCTTTCTGGATCCGCTTATTACACCAGGCTAGTTTGAAAATGATCAAACAATTATTTAAATTACACTTAAAAACAGGTGAATTTAAAATGATTATCTAGGTAAATCCTCTCATTTGCCAAAACTCCTCTCAACGGCTTAGCCTTATTTTTCAAGCTATATAAGCTCTAAACTTTTATTCAATTCAAATGTTCCAACAATAAAGATTATTACTCTTCTAGCTACTCCTTCATTTTTGATAACACTCCCTTTTTGAAGCCATGAGGGGAAGCCTTTTCCTATCCTGGTTTCTAGCATACTTCTTGTCCAAGGTGTACGCCTTGGAAACCCAACTCCAACAACCAACTGGTATAATTCCTCCCCATATGACGCCCACCAGAAGGCAAGAATCCCTTGACAATGGATGGTTCAAATATTCTACTGGACATTGGGGGACGTAAATTCCATTATGGTCGCTTGTTTGTTTCCCAAACCACTGAACCTACTCTGGTTAGACTCATGCCTTCTTCTGCATTTTACCTTTGGACGTATTTGGTGGGCTACTATCTACTTGGGCAATTTAGTTCTATGTTTGGAAGATTTGCTTATCTAGGACAACTTGCACATCTTGCAATGGTCATGGTTCCTATTGGCTCAGACATAGCAAGCTTAAAATGTAGGGGCTCTTTGCCCAACTGTGGCTGGGAAGTTTATTCCCTGCAAAGTGGGTCCCTGACAAGGGTGCATAGATTTTCTCAGAGGTGTCACTAAGGCAGTTTGCATGGGGAAGAAGCTTCTGGAGCTGGTCTCCAGGCCTCTGGCAAGTAAAACTAATTACTTTGTGACTGAAATCTCAGACTTAATCATCTATGTGAATAAAGACAACTTCATAGACTTTATTGATCTATGGTTAGATGGCTTAATTGGATTGCCACTTGCAAGGGCCCAATTAAATGCCAGCTCAATGTAGACTCAGGCCTGGGTCTACAGGTTCTGGTAACAGGGAATGAAATAAAGAACCAAGGCAGTTCATGTTATGAGATCAGCAGAGAAGACTAGTAAGAAGGACTGTATGATCACAGTGAAGACTAGTTGAGGGACTTTTGGTTCACGTTGAAGTTTGGATTCAACATGGTTCATTATGCAGGTGGAACCAATGTGGTTCCTAGTGAG
>QTSX02004656.1:0-31879 GCA_014839935.2 Entomophthora muscae | reverse complement strand
TAACCAAAATAGCCCAAGATAGATAGCCTGTGAAAGCATCAGAGTGTCCTCAGAATAAAATCCAGGACATTGAGATGCAACACAATTTTCAGTTTTCAGAATGGGGGGCAGCTCCAAGACTGGCTGGCATGAAATTAACATTGGGCAGCACCAACAACAAAGTTCCAACCGCAGGGCCCCATCTTCTAGAAATGATTTGGTTGAGAATTAGATTGTACAGAATATATTGTAACAACCCAACCACAGGATGCATTTTGAAAAGTAAATTAAAACTTGGGATAAATGATTTTTATTGAGTAAAATTTTGGGACGACTCAACTCTTAGAGTTGAAACAGTGAAAATTATTCAATATATATCAAAAATTGACTAAGTATTACCACCTGAATCTTGACCTCCTATTCTTTCCACATTGTCAAGTAAGTAATTGGTCAGGTTGCAAAGAACCCTTGTGTGACCAATTTCTGACAACCATACTGATTAACAAGCTTTTATTGGGTAATCCTCAAATTATGCCAATTTATCAACATCAATTTGAAAGAAGGAATTGGTTTCAGCTGACAGACTGGAGCAGCTGTAACCCATTTTTGATTGACTGTTTGATTTAAATCCGATAATTCAGTCAATTTTGATAAAGGTTTCCTGGCTTTTTGAGCCTTCCTACTTGGCCGGATAATTCCTGGTATGATGGAACCTACCATGACAGTATTTGCTTGAAAGAACTCTTGCAATGATAGGGCGTTAAAGGCAGGGACTGGAATTACCATGTTTTGGTATATTATAAAAACTTCAGGTATTTTGGTACCTGGTGTGTAGGTTGTCCAGTCTACGCGGAGGCCAGACTTGATTCTTTCATATATTTGTTGACCACAGTGAGTACAGGCAACAGGCAGTATTTTGAAGGAAAAGGTAGGATAAAGAACCTACCTGTGCTACCAATGTTGTAACTGTACTGTTTTAGAAGAGTTACAAGGGGGAAAATATTGGAAACTAGATAATTATATTTATTTGGAGGTAGGGATTATATAGTTGATGTTGGATCATCTTAAGAGGAACATGATTATGTAGATCATTCAGTTGGATAGTGAAGGGGGTAGCTTGTTCCTGGTAAAGGGTCAGGAGCCAAATTGAGTCATCCACCAACTAGGATCATTGTTTGTTTATGTTGTTGCTTTTGGGAATTTGAGTCAACTTCCTTGTTTGGGACAGGGTCACAGGGAATTTGAATTGCAGGTCACAAACCTGCTTAGTCAGAACCTTGCTGGCAGGTCAATCATGCTTTTTTGACACTTTCTTCTAAAGTATCCAATGTAGAACTGTTTTGTCCTTCAATGTCCCTAGCAGTTGTTGCAACAGTCTAAGCTCATAAACTTGTATCTGCTGGACAGCCAGGTACCCACAATTCTATTAACTCAGGTGGCCATGGAAGTGGCCTGAGACACCAAAGAAAGAATCCTTTCATTCATAGTCTTGGCAAGTGTGAGATTAGGCTGATTGACCACAAATGATCAGGATAATCATTGCATGCAGATCTTAATCAGTTACACGCCATATTATAACTAGGTTATCATTATATTAAGTGTAATAATTATATGTCGTATAATCACCAATATATTATAATTGAAATGGCAGTTATACACAGTGTAATTGTTAGTTTATTAGATTAGATGCAACAATTATACGCCGTATTATCACTGATCATCATCCCAATGTGTATTGATTATACGCTATATAATACTTGCTTCATTATAATTAATTAAATATATTATATGCTGTATAAATGTTAGCCAATATAGTGAATATCATTGATTACACAGTGTGTAATCACTAAATCATCAGTTGTATATCACCCATTCTACCCTACTGGATGTTGTATCAACTCAGCCCCACACAGCCTGATGGGCGTATATGTTCATATCAAACAAGTGATATACAAATGGCTAAGAAATACCAAGTTTGGATCAGCATTTCATAGCGTATAATCAGTTCCTTATTGGTTTGGGTCAGCATTACACAGCGGATAATTTACAAGTCACTATTGAATTGAGTCTGCTATTATACGACGTATAATCCATAATTTGACCCGTTGCATTAATAAGCAGAAGGTTTGCCAGCCAGAAAGGGATCACTGATTAAGCCCTGCAAATAGAATATCAGAATTCTACCTTCCAATGTAGGAGGGCTGAACAGGGACAATTTCTAAGCATCAACTAAATACGGCGTAGTTTCCCAGTGCAATAATAGGTGTGTAAGATACAGCCAATCAATAAATGACAGTAGGCTAGCTCAAGAAGAGCATAGGCTGTAGCTGAAGTGCCATGGACGCCTGCTAAGACCAGTAGCATATCACGTGCCAAGGGCAGCCAATCAGGATGGGTGCAGCCAGCAAAGATAGACCTATTGCAAAGGTAGCCACTGAGAACTGTCTGAAAGGACAAGAACAAGGGTTGTTGCAGTATATATTGATACAGATGCCTGAAAGGAAGAAAACAAGTTCTTAGTTACACCTGGATAGATTGCAGCTGCTGGCTAGATTGTATTACAGTTTCAATAAATGTAATTATCTTCAAAGTCCTATTCTATTGCAGTCTGTAGTGCTCTTTCATAGGATTAGGTAGAGTACATTGGCAAGGCTAACATTTATCTGTAGCTTTGAATATACCAGCAATAAAAAAGTTGCTCAACAGCAAGGCAAGCAAGGTTCTGAACTTCTTGTTCCAGCACATCTTGCCTGTCAGCAATGTTGTTTGTTGCGGCTGCTAGTTTATCTAGCGCAAGGGTACAGTTGACGTGTGGTTGTCCCTCTAATCAAGGACAGAATCCATGGTCTTTATTAGAGGGGGCTTCAGAGGTCTCTGTATCTCTTATTCATCAGATTCAGAGGAAGAATATTCTTGGTCAGAGAGGATTTGACATAGGTATGCAATTTCATCCCACAGCATAGCTACTTGGTCAGTTAGTGTTGTGAATACTGCTATTCACCATGTTTTGATTTTGTCTTTGATGGGCTATTTTGAGGACAAATTGCTTGCTTTTGCTTTTGTCTCTTGAAATGAGTTGATGACTGAATCAGGAAATACAATTGTTTGGTTTCTTGATCCTGTGCAACTCACTTTCCCCACTAGTGCTGGTGGCAAGTGATCCTACCGTCCATGTACTGTTTTATGGTAAAGGTACACAATATATATTCCCAATCTTTATACCCAATAAAATTTAAGTTCTATTCACATTTTTGTCTTTGTGTCTTCTGTACTTCTGCGCCTCTCTCTAGCCACAACTAGTAGAGATTATTCTTCCAGGGTTGCAAGGTAAACACATTTGCCTTCCCTGTCATCTAACCAAGACTTAGTATGAATCCAATCCTAAGGTTAGGATTTCCCATTGTGTGTCTGTGCCGCGCCTCAGAACATAACAAAAATGGTGCTCACTACAGGGGCTGTGCCATAAAATATGCAGCCTGGGTGCTGATTTCTACAAATAGTTAGTTTACTACTTCTTTATCTTAATACTATACCTGTTGTGGTATAGTGACAGCCTGGGTAAGGACATAAGAATATAAGAAGACAATAAGACAAAACTGGTGTTTATTTAGATAGTATCACAATTATATAGTGTGAGGTGGGGGAATTGCCACTAGAGGCAGTGAGGCACAGACAGAAGGACTTCCCTAATGGAGGAGAGTGGATTGACACAGCTAAAAGTCCCGCTCAAGAGAACAACCGCTTCCTTGCGGCTTTCCTTAAGGAGGTAAATATAAATAACTTTGTTGCTCTATTTATAATCCCAGAAGTAAAGCCTGTGCCTTGTGCGCATTTGAAAGGCAAATCAAACACCCATTTTTAGAGCGTTTTAAATGTCTTTATCACTAGTAGAATCAGGATGCAATAGCGCAATTGTGTGTGTGTTCTGTTGCTTGATTCCTAGATGGACAACTTAATGTCTAATCCATTTAATCTGCAACATTTCCCTCCATTGGATTAGACAACAGGGTCAAGAATGGCTTGGCGTCTCTAGGTAGTGGCTATAGCGTTGGGGTCAATTCACATGTCTTGTTAGGTGGGGGTTTGTTGCCCAATCCTTGTTTATTAGCTTTGTGGATCTGTAGGCAACCAGTTGTGTTTCTTGGCTGTCATTCAGGTGGTAGAACAGTTGGTGCGGTACTGGAAGGGTCTTGTCAGTCTCCAATAAATGCCTTGTTCTTTCATTCTTATTCCTCATACTTTGGTGCAACACTATTGCAAACAGGACAACAACCCATGGAATTTTTTAATTAGGCTTTTGTTTTTTCGGGTTATTGTCCTCATGGAGGCTTACTCTTGGTCACTAGGAGCAGCACACATATACTTAGCGTGTACTCTAGTGATCAATTGCCCAGAATGGGGCTCCTTAAGGGTGTAGGAGCCAGGGCCGGTCTTCTGGATAACTTGAACTGGGCCTTGCCAAAGGGAGACAAGTTTGGATTTGCAGCCGTACCCTCTATTGCTGAAGAAGTAGACTGAGTCTCCTACCAGGTAAGTGGGTAAGGCGGGGCATTTGGATGCAGCTTGTTCTAGGTCCTGCAACTTATGGTTTAAGTTTACGGTGTAGGCCTCTGATTGCAAGCAAATAAGAGTTTGAACCAGCTTGTTAAGGTATGCCTCTGGGGACACAGCCAGGATGGGCTTTACCAAGGAATATAGTAAAGGAGGAAGTCCTGATTGCTGGCTGTAGAGCAGTTGGAAGGGTGGCTTGCCAGTGGCCTGATGGTACCCAATGTTATATGCAAAGGTGGCCGCAGGCAGGAAGGTATCTCATTCAGTCTCATGTTGATGACTGAGCTTTCAGGGTATCTGGACCAGGCTCTCATTGGTGCGCTCTACCATGCCATTTGTCTGTGGGTGATAAGGAGTGGATAGTGTCCCACAGATTCCCATCAGTTGGTTGAGGCGGGGGATGATATAACTGGTGAAGTTGGTACCATTGTCTGTCAGCAGGATCTGGGGCAATCATGTTTGTATATGATATTCTCCAGGATGAACATGGCTGTCACCAGTGCAGATTAGTTGGGAATTGCCTTGGCCTCTACCCATTTAGTCAGATAGTCAACCACCACAATGATGAACTTGTTGCAACTGTTGGTAGCTGGCAGGGGGCCCACTACGTCAATGGCTCCAGTGTGGAAGGCAAACCTAGGGCGTACCAGTCTGGTTGAAACTTGGCAACCTTAGACCTCTCAATATTGCAGTCATGACAGTTGGCTAGCGTATCCACTATGTCAGTGTGCATTCCTTCCCAGAAGCAGTGCTGCTGTAGCAGAGCTAATGTCTTCTGTATGCCACCATGGCCAGTAGTCTTGTGAGCGGCCACCACTGAGTCCATGCGTAGGGATGGGCGTATGTAGGGTAGCCAAGAGTCTCCAAAAAGCTTCAGGAGTTGTCCCTTAGAGACCTTGATATCAACATTTAGCTTCTTGAGAGCTCTCTGTATCTCTACCGGCTCCTCTCCCCACAAAGAAGGATCCTCCATAAGCTTGTCATAGAGAATGTCAGCCATGGGGGATACTAAGGCAACAGTGGGAAGGCGAGAGAGATAGTCAGCATTCTGATGGGCTGCCCTGGCTTGATTAATGATCTTGTAGTCATAAGCCTGAAGTTTAATGGCCCAACACACCAGACGTCCTTCAGGGTCCTTGAGGGTCTTCAGCCATTGCAAGGAGGCATGGTCTGTTACAACTGTGAAATGTACCCCATGGAGATAGACTCTGAATTGTTGGTAGAAGTATATCACAGCCAGACACTCTTGTTTGGTGACAGTGTAGTTCCTCTCAGGAACATTAAGTGTACGTGAGCAGTATCCAACAAGGTGTTTGAGTCTGTTGGGGTCCAGTTGGGAGAGAACACCCCCAATTGCTGTTAGACTAGCATCTGCATGAACCAAAAACAGCTTGGCAAAGCCAGGGTAGGCCAGCATAGGGGTTGCAGTCAGTGTTTCTTTGAGAACATTGAAGGCAGATTGGCATGCTGGGCTCCAGAAGAATTCCTTATCAGCTCGGAGGAGCTGAAAAAGGGGATTGCCCAGGGATGCAAAGTTGGGGATGAAGCGGTGGTAGCACCCAATCATCCCCAGGAAGACTTGCACGTCCTGATTATAGGCCAGGATCTGCATTTTCTCAATAGCTTCCACCTTCAGAGGTACAGGGCGGAGTCCATCTTGCTAATGATGAACCCCAAGAACTCAAGATGCTCCTTGAAGAAGTTGCACTTGCGTGGCTTGAGCTTGAGATTAGCTGCAAGTAACCTCTGGAAGACTTCCTCCAAGTGTCATAGGTGATCATTAAAGGTTCAGGAGAACACATTAATGTCATCCAGATAGACTAAGACACTGGTGAGTTTGAGGTCGCCCATCACTGCATCCATAGCCCGTTGGAAGGTAGCCAGGGCATTGGACAGACCTTGAGGCATCCTTGTGGGTTGGAATAGCCCTTGGTCAGTGATGATTGCACATTTTTCTTGATCAGCAGGGGGTAGATCAATCTGCCAGTACCCACTGATAAGATCCATAGCGCTGAAGAACTTGGCGCCACCCAGTTGGTCCAAGGTATTGTCAATACAAGGGAGGGGATATGAATCCTTCTTGGTAACAGAATTCAGCTGATGGTAGTCAATCACCACACAGTTGCTGCCATCCTTCTTTTTTTCATTCAGGAGAGGGGAAGCCCAAGGGCCTTTACTGGGGACCAGTAAGCCAGATCCTAATAGCTTCTGAAGCTCCTTGTTAGCCACAACATGATTGGCTTGACTGTACTGTACAGGTCTGGAACAGATAGGTGGACTGCCTTGGGTGTCAATATGATGAGCAACATCTGCAGCCTTGCCCAGGTCATAATCATCCTTGGCAGACAAATCCTTATACTGGGCAAGGAGATCCATAGCTTGATCCTTCTGCTCTTTGGAGAGGCCAGATAGGGAGTTGCGGCTTATGACTGATAGAACCAGTGGTTGCTCACAGGGTAGACCCAACTCAGAGAAGTTTGCAAAGGGGGCGGTCTCCTGCAGGTTATCATGCTCTTCCAGTTGTATATAAGCCAGAAGTTGGTGTTTGGAGACAACCATAGCTTCACAACTCATGTTGGCCAAGAGTATGAGTACCTCCTTCTCACTTGGCATGAGGATGCCTGGTGCAACCCATGGTTCTAGTCTGGAGGCATTGGAGATGCCAAAGATTTCTCCATGAGTGCCAGCCAGTAGAGCCAGCAAGAGGCCTGTATTGTGGATCACCTGAGAGCCAGGTGGGATAGTCACATTACAGGAGGCGTAGACTGAGATACCCTTGGCTTCCCCAATCAAGAGAGGTAGCACCTTGACCTTCTTACTACGCAGCGTATAAGCAACTGAAAGCTCTTCATAGATGTACTCCAGATTGATGTAGTGCAGGCGTTTGAACACTTCTTCCAGGGGTTCCAGGTGTTTGTTATAGATGCAAGAGAAGATTTTAATGTCATCCAGATAGACCAGGGCACATGAGGGCTTGAGGTCCCCCATCACAGCGTCCATAGCTTGTTGAAAGGCAACTGGGGCATTAGAAAGACCCTGTGGCATCCTGGTAGGTTGGAACAGCCTTTGGTTGGCAAGGATGACACAATTCTCTGGGTCATCTGGAGGGAGATCAATCTTCCAGTAGCCAGGTATCAGGTCCATGGCCAAGAAGAACTTGGATGTGGGGACCCAGTAGACAAAATCTTCTGGAATTCTCATAGTGAAAGAATCCAACGTTTCTGATTGAGAGGCAAAGCCAACCAGCAGAGGGGCATCAGAAGGCTCTGCTGTAAAGGAAAAACAAGTGTCAGGGTCAGGCACAGGCTTGTCAGGGGGGAGAGGAGGGAGGTGAAACCACAAATACAGCCAAGGATTTCTCCTTGTCCTGGCTGCTTAGTAGTTTTTTGAGTGATCCCCATTGTTCTTCTCAATTCCAGAGTCATCAGTGAATTCTTTCTTGCTCTGACTAGCCTGAGGTTTAGTTGCTTTAGAACCATCAGGAGTGCTGGAGGAATTGCTATCAGGTTCCCAGGGAGACTCCAGGGTGCCTGCTGAAGGTGCAATGAAGGAGATATCCTCTTCATTGCTTCTGTGACAGTGGTGGTAGTCAGGAAGGGGCAATGTAGTATGGATCTTATGAGAGGGAGAACTATCAGCTTTAGCATTGCCATGCAATCCCATTAGAGTATCAGGGGTACTAATTGCTGAGGCATCTTCAAGGTGCTTGCTTAGTTGGTCCTGAAGAGAGTCAAGGAGAGCACGTTGAGTATCCAACTCATCTAGCCACTCTTTCTTTTCCTGAAAGGCCAGAACTAATTCCTCTTCCAGAAACCCCATCCGTCTCTCTTGAGCCTTTATAGTATCCTGAAGAGCAGAGAATCTAATGGTGCAGCTGTTGTGGATGTCTTCTGACTTAGGAGTTTTCTGTTGATGATCATAGAACTCCAGGGCAACATGCTGATTTATCTGGGTGGGTACCAAGGAAGAAAGTACATGTTCTATCTTGCTCATCCATAGAACCATTCCAGAGTGGGAGTGAACAGCTTCTGATATATTTTGAGCAAGGTTTGGGGGGCCAGAGCAGGGGCCAGAGCGGTTAACAGTTTGGAGGGTGCCAGAATTTAGGGACATTCCATCAGGAGAACAACCAGAAGAAGAAGGAGAATATTGACAGCATACTTCCTTCACCAAGGCAGGATCCAAGGGGCAGGAGACGCGTTTCATGCCAGTTGCTTCAGCCATGGGATCAGGCTGGATTGGTATCAAGGAGGTAAGGGCTTTTTCAATGGGGTTCATCCAGGAGATCATACTTGACTGGGAGCTGGCAATTTCCAAAAACTGTTGGCAGTTAGGCAACCACTGGCTTACTCCTGGTTGATCATAGGAAGAGCCATGGAGTCTACCATATAGAGAGCCAGAAGCAGTGAAGGTTGATCCTGGAGTGGGTTGGGCAGAAGGAGCTGCAGGTATAGGCAAAGAAATCTCTCCCTCCACAAAAACAGGGCCAAGGGGGTAAGAAGAGAGGAAGCTGTGGTTTGCAGAAGCCATGAGCGCCAATGTTGTAAAATATGCAGCATGGGTGCTGATTTCTACAAATAGTTAGTCTACTACTTCTTTATCTTAATACTATAACTGTTGGGGTATAGTGACAGCCTGGGTAAGAAAAGAAGAATATAAGAAGACAATAAGACAAAACTGGTGTTTATTTAGATAGTATCACACTTATATAGTGTGAGGTGGGGGAATTGCCACCAGAGGCAGGGAGGCACAGACAGAAGGACTTCCCTAATAGAGTAGAGTGGGTTGACACAGCTAAAAGTCCCACGCAAGAGAACAACCACTTCCTTGCGGCTTTCCTTAAGGAGGTAGATATAAATAACTTTGTTGCTCTATTTATAATCCCAGAAGTAAAGCCTGTGCCTTGTGCGCATTTGAAAGACAAATTGAACACCCGTTTTTGGGGGCGTTTTAAACGTCTTTATCACTAGTAGAATCAGAATGCAATAGCGCAATTGCGCAATTGTTCTGTTGCTTGATTCCTAGATGGACAACTTAATGTCTAATCCATTTAATCTGCAACAGGCTATAAGCCCCTTGGTTATCACCTTTGCATCCAAGTTTTCAGGTCCTTTACCTCCGCCTATTTGAGAGTTGACTTCACCTGAAATAACCAGTCCTCCTATTGAGGAAGATATTACCAACCAGACTATTAACCCCAATATACTGAACCTCAGGAATGATCCCTGTCTAGTTGCTTACCCCATGGGTACCCCTGACTTGGAACAAGTCATGTCAGTAGCCCTTGGGATAGCCCGTGAAGGAGCCATCCCTTGCCTTCAGTTGCAGTTCAGTTGGGCTGAATACTAAAAATTAATTGTGGCTTCTCAATTATCACAACATCTCCTCTCAGCAGCTGGCTCCGCTGAGCACCTACTATTATCCTTTGTGCAGCCTTCCTTGGACCACTATCAAATGGTGTTGGGGCTCCACATCCAAGAAATCCTTTCTCTGCAAGCTGTGGTTACTCATCACTGGGACCAGTTTGCTGCCTATCAACAGTGGGTTCATTCCCTTTTTTCATTGGTATCTGAAAATCAACGCAACTCTGTCCCCTCTCAGACCAGTTTGGTAAATTCTATCAAACAAATGAGCCAGTCCATCCCCAAATACATGAGAGAGCGTCTACACAAGTTTTACCAGCTAGAACAACCCTAGTGAGCTCAGGTGGATTCCACCTTAAACGCTTACCTCACTGACTTTGAGCAACTTGTGCAACAGCTCAATGCATTCAGCACGTATTCCTTCAAACCTCTACAGCAGGTAGCGGACTTTGCTGCTAGCAGCCTTAATGAACTCAGTACCGCATTTGAGCAAGAAAAAGAGGCCACCACTGCTACCATAGCCAAACTCCAGAGTCAAGTAAATGGGCTATCTACGCCCAAGCCAGATGTTTTGCCCTCTCCCCCTTCTGATGACTTGGTGGATAGAGAGCAGAAATTATGGGATGCCATTTGAGAGCTACAATTGTCTACCTGCAGTCAAGGACGCCCTCCTGAAGCTCCTCAACCTGATCCTCAGGTGCTTGATTTGACCGCTCAAGTTGCTGAGCTACAGCAGGAACTTGCTGTCCTACGTGAAATGATGGCAACTGCTGCTAGTCTAGTTGGGGTTGTTGACGAAGATGGCTGCTGCCCTGGTTTATCTGGAGCACCTTGAATCCAATGCGCTAGGGAATTAATTGCCCTAGCTAACAAGGTGGATCAGTTGAAGCGGGACCACACTGAGCTGGATAGAGACGTACAAGAGATGAATGAAGTAATCAAATATGTAAATGGTATATTTGCCCCTTGCCTCTTGGTGGGGCCATCCCTTACTTCACGTCTGGCTGAAATCTCCACAATAGTGACCACCCAAGGTCAAAGTTTAGATGCTACTGCACAACAGACCACTCAAGCTGCCAATACTGGGGCCCGTGCTGTTGAGACTCTTACCACCCTGGAAGAAAGTGTTTGCCAGCTATGGGCTAGGTAGCCCCCCTCAGAATCTGAAGCAGAGTTTTCCCTGTGTATAAACGTACTAAATAGCAACAATGATGGCCCAACTCCTGAAACTCACTTCAAGCCTACCTTTAAGCAAGTCTTTGACCTCAGAACCTTGACCATTGCAGCTTTTCTAACTATCTACAAAACTGCCATGAGAAGAGCTTTGGATGAGGTTAAGAAGGTACATATTTTAACCTGTTTACACCTGACTTGCCAAGAGGTGGTGGTGCCTGAGCTGCCCATCATTGAAACTTGGGACAAATGAAGCAGCTTCTGATTGACAAATTTAGTGGTGACCTTAGTTTAGAAGTGAAGAAAGATGCCTTCATGAACATTGCTTTCAAACCTAAGGAGAATCTAGCTTAATTCACAGATAGATTCTACATGGAAGGACAGCAACTGAAAACAAGCAGACAATTGATAGCGCATGAAGCTTAAATATGCTTGCGCTCAAGCCCTCAAGATTAATCAGCTTCTGTGTCTCCACTTTAAGGCTCATAAGACCATGCTTTCTTCTATGAAGAGCATAAAGACGCTATTGCAGGATATGCACCTTACCCATCCTGGGGCAGTTGTGAGAGGGAATTGTGCTGTTTCTAAAACTTTTTTGTCTTCCTGTGGCTCTTTCATTCTTACCATGAACTTGCAAAATCCTCCTTGACGCCAAGGTTGCCACAACTGTGGTCAGATAGGTCATCATTCTTGAGTCTGCACCAATCTACGGGTTGAAGGAGCTGATCCAAAAGAGCAGGCAGGAAAAGAGCAGTCAACCTAGAGGCAGAGACGCTCTTGGTTGGCAATTCTTCCCAGTCTCTTTCAATCCCTCCCTACTATGGATGACTCCAAGCCTGCTGATAATGAGGCTCCTCCTATCCTCCTCTTGTTTCACAATATCTCTGATGAATCTAACCTGGATGACTCTGATATTGACAACACTGATGCATATGGGTACTCCATTCTGGCTGTTCCCAAAACCATTACAGTCCCCTATAAGTTACGCTCAGGAAAGACTACAACTACTGCTAAGCCTTTGACTGAAGCCAAAGAAATTTTCTTGCGCCCTTAACTCACTCAGGCTAAGAGGTCCCCCATGCTAGTGAAGTTGTCAGAAGAAGCTGCTGAAGTTGATGATGCTGTCTTCAAGAATGTATCTGTTTTGCTCCCCCTCCAGACTGTTTATAAGGAGTTCCCGGGATTAATATGTATGATTGAGAAGTGGGATAAGGAACTAGCAGAGGCTCAAGATATCCTGGCTGTCCTTCCCCCCTTTGGTTGCACTACCACTCAAGTAGAGATATCCATTCAAAAAGTAAAGATCAAGGCTGTTCTAGACACTGGCTCACCGGTCAATGTTGTCTCCTCCAAGCCTGTGAAGAAACTCAAACTTTTCCCTGACCTTAATTATCACCAGTTGTATGGCACGGCTGGACTGTCTATGACCCGCACCATAGGGGCTTACTCTGCTCTACCCATGCAGTTTGGCAAGCTTCTCCTAGCTGTGCCAGCAGTTGTCTTGAAAAATGAGAGTTACAATCTCCTAGTTAGCACCCAGTTCCTTAGGGAATATAATGGGATAATCAACTTGAAAGATGGCTACCTCTCTATTCTAGGCTATGAAGTCCCCTTAATCTTTGAAGAGCCAGTTAAAGTTCCTGGGAAACGCCTCAAGACTTGTGCCTTGGAATATCCCACTGGGGTTTTCAACCTCAAGTATTGCACCCAATCTTCAAACATGAAGTGTCCACCCATGGCTTGTCTTGCGTCTGAAAGGATCCCTCTCTTAGCCATGTCTGCTGTCATCATCTCACCTGGCTCCCAGGCCATCCTGGACTCCCAGATATCCTATAAACTACCTAAACACCTTCTTGGAGTTGTACTCTCCCCCCTCTGTAGGATGCAACAAACCTTACCTCTGTCCTGGAATCCTAGATGTCTTTCATAAAGACCCTGTTAAGTTGTTGATAGCCAACCTGACTGCAATCCCCATGACCGTATATAGGGGCAGGTTATTGAATATGGCAAGTTGTTGAGCGCTCCTGATGTCCCTCTCTTCATCCCTTTGGTACATTTCAAGATTTTAACCTACCAGAGGATGAGCCGCAAGTCCTATCTTTGTTCACTGCACAAGAATTCCCACAACTGTCCCTGGTCCAACAGAAAGAGGTTCTAGATTTAATAGACCAATTTTCTAATATCTTTGCTAAGGACAGTACCAATTATGGGTTAGTCAAAGGCGTTATCCATCAGATTGACACTGGTGACGCCCCCTTCTGTGCTAAACCGTATTTTCACAGCCGGGTAGAAGACGCCCAAGTATCTAAAGAGCTCAAACAACTGTTAGACACTGGACTGCTGGCGCCTTCCCAAAGTCCTTGGGCATCCCTGCTACTCATCTTAAAGAAGAAGGATGGGGGTCATTGCATTGTGATGGACTATTGCCAATTGAACTCTTTGACCAAGAAGGACTTGTATCCCTTGCTACATATTGATGATGCTCTCTGACGTCCTGGAGGCTCTAAGTTCTTCTCTGCCATGGATCTGGCGTCTGGATACTGGAAAGTTGACCTATCACCCAAGGATTGTCAGAAAGTTGCGCTCATTACTTTTGAAGGGCTTTTTGAGCCTACTTGCATGCCACAGGGACTTTGCAACGCCCCGGCCACCTTCCAAAGGGCCATAGACTCCATCCTTTGTGACTTGAAGTTGTTGTGTGTCCTAGTATACTTGGATGATATAACAGTTTTCAGCGCTACCTTCACCAATCACCTGGCTCATCTCAAAGAGGTGTTCATAAAGATTCAAGAAGCTGGCCTCAAACTGAAGCCTTCCAAGTGCACCTTCTTCAAAGAACGTCTTGAATTCTTGGGCCACAAGGTAACCCAGAAAGGGATTTGCCCAATGACTAAGAAGGTTGAAGCCATTGACAAAATGCTTCCGCCCACCAACTTGCAAGAAGTACAAGTCTTCCTGGGGATGATGGGCTACAACAGACAGTTTATCCCTGACTTTGCCAATACTATTAAACCTTTAGTCCAGCTATTATGTAATGTTCTTTTTGAATAGACCGCCAGTTGCCAGCAAGCCTTTGAGACCCTTAAACAAAAACTCAAAGAGGCACCAATCCTTGTGTATCCTGTCTATGATAAGGAGTTCATCCTGTACACCAACGCTAGCAATCTAGCTATTGGAGCCATTCTGGACCAACTGGACAACAAGGATGTAGATCATCCTGTGGCTTACACTTACCACATGCTAAACAAGCATGAGAAGAACTATAGTGTCACATAGAAGGAGTGCCTTGCCATGTTGCATGCAGTCAAGAAGTTTTGTCATTACATATACGGCACCCACTTCACAGTTGTCACTGACCACGCTTCTTTTAAATGATTACAGCAGCTTAAGGAGCCTGAAGGGTGCCTAGCTAGATGGGCTCTACGTCTGCAGGGATATGACTTCACGGTGCTCCATTGCCCTGGGATTCAACATCAGAACGCTGATGGGCTCTCCAGAATGCCTATTCTTGCTTTACATCCTACAGAGACCAACCGGTTATATGAACTAATTGGGTACCATTCTTCTTGGGAAAGTGAGACAGAAGAGGTACAACTGGCCTTGTCCAAGCTAACCAAAGATACCCTCATACGCAACAATCAGCTCTTCAAATTGATATGAGACCAGTATCTGCCTTATGTACAACCCAGTCTTTGCCTCTTGTTGGTGTTGCAAGCTCATAAAGAGACTGGGCATGGAGGCATTTCCAAGACCTTTTAATGGCTTCAGAAGAACTACTTCTGGAAGAAACTTTGCCTGCTGGTCCCAGATGTCATAGCTAGCTGCCACAACTGCCAGCTACAGAAGCCTTGAGCTTCTGCTCACAAGTTCAAATTAGTTCCCCTGCAATATGCCTTTCACACTGTTAGCATTGACACAGTAGGTCTTCTTCCCCGCTCACGTTCTGGGTGTTGCTTTATTCTGATTGCTGTTAATCACTTCAGCAAGTGGGTAGAGGCTCGCCCTTCAAAAAACATCACAGCTAAGACAGCTGCTGCCTTCCTGTTGCAAGATGTTTTCTACCGCCATGGCTGTCCTCAAGTGCTGCTCTCAGATAATGGGACTAACTTCAATGCCAAGCTAGTAATCTCTGTTGTCAAAGCTTTGGGATTGCACCAATCCTTCTCTGCCCCCTACAATCCTTCTACCAATGGGGCAGTTGAGCGTGAAAATTCAACACTGGTCTCTATCATGAGGAAGCTTACCTACTCTGATGCTGTCAACTGGGACCTATACTTACCTGCTACTCTCTTTGCGTACTGCCTTAGCAAACATTGTGTCACTGGGTACTCCCCCTTTGCTATGCTGTATGGGCAAGAGGCTACTACCCCATCGCTCATGGGGCCCCCCTGCTTACCTTGGATAAGGCCATGAATCCTGACAACCACATTAATGATCTAGTCAACCGCATAATTGATATACAGGCCACTGCCTACACTTCTGCATATAAGACTAAGATGCTTGAGCTCTCTCCCAATAATGCTGGACGCTCCTCCCTGCCTGAATTTGATGTTGGTGACCATGTACTTTATTATCAACACAGAGTAGATGGTTGCACACATAAGTTGGACTCTCTGTAGATTGACCCTTTAGAAGTGACCTTTAAGCAAGGGTCTGAATATACTGTAAAGCTCCTGTCCAGTGACTGTCCTTTTGCTTGAGTGCACGCAAAGTTCCTTTGTAAATACCACCCACCTAAGGCTAATCTAGGGGAGGGCAATGTCGTGAATACCACTATTCACCATGTTTCAATTTTGCCTTTGGTGGGCTATTTCAAGGACAATTTGCTTGATTTTGCTTTGCCTCTTGAAATGAGTTGATGACTGAATCAGGAAATACAATTTTTTGGTTTCTTGATCCTGCGCAACTCACTTGCCCCACTAGTGCTGGTGGCAAGTGATCCTACTGTCCATGTACTGTTTTGTGGTAAAGCTACACAGTATATATTCCCAATCTTTATACCCAATAAAATTTAAGTTATATTCACATTTTTATCTTTGTGCCTTCTGTACTTCTGCGACTCTCTCTAGCCACAACTAGTAGATATTATTCTTCCAGGGCCACAAGGTAAACACATTTGCCTTCCCTATCATCAAACCAAGACTTAGTACAAATCTAATCCTAAGGTTAGGATTTCCCGTTGTGTGTCTGTGCCGCGCCTCATAACACAACAGTTAGGATTGTTATGCAGGGGTCAGGAATAGGTTATACTGGAGGAGGGTTGAAAGCAGAGGCCTGTTGTTGAGTGGTGGCCTTAAGTTTGGCTATGGCCTCTCAGATCTTAGTCTCAAATGCAGAGGGAGCTCCAGCAGGAGGCACTGGTGGTGCAGCTCTACCAAGGCTACCTTGTCATCAACATAAGTCTGAACCTGATGTAGGATATTGCCCAGAGTAGCCTTATCCAGACCGTATTGTTGGTGTAGTTGGTGGCCCCTATTATTCATACTTGTCCCAACCACCTCTAGTTAAGTATTGATGTGTCTGTGGAATTGGTTGAGTTTGTCAACCAAGGTCTCAAAATCCTGCCAATATTTGAGAAGAGTGGCTTTCATTTGTCTTTGTCATGTAGCATGATGGTCATCCAACTTGCACAGCCAATCTATGATATATCCTGGGAGAGAGGAGCAAAGCGTGCTCAATAATGAGGTCAGGTACTTTTGCAAGGCCAAAAAATTGTGCTGGTTATTAGAAATGCAAGCAAATGACTGTGTGTCCATTCTTGGTAGGCCATGTCCAGAGTGTGATTGTTGGTTAATGCAGACGCCACAGCTGACAGGAGTTGATTATGGGATCCCAATGCTAGTTGATGATGGATCAAGGCGGGCTGAATGAACTGGTTTACCAGCACACCAATGGTTTCCATAGATTCCATCAGAGCGGGGGCCAAAATCTAAAAGGAAGAAGTACAGGTCTTTGGAGGTGTAACCAGGATGAAGAACAGGAATTGTATGCATGGCCACTGTACCAATATGAAGGAGGGAGCGTACAGTGGCGCAAGCTTGCTCATAGTCAAGAGAGAAAGCTAGAAGAGGGAACCACAAAGGCCTGGACAACAATACCATTACCATAGGAGAATTGTGGGATTTGGTAATGTCCTCTTCAGAAGGAGGACTTGAAACTTTTGAAGGCTCAGGTACTTCAGTAACAAAGGGAGAAAGACCATAGAATATTCAGGGAAATGGAGTAACCAAGGGGCTTTCAGCCCCTGTAGTGAGCACCATTTTTTGTGTTTGGCTCCTGAGGACAACATCCAGGAAGACACAGTGGGAAACCTTTATAACAAAAGGGTTGAGGTTTGAAGCTAGCCTTAGGTTAGCCTTCAGGGCAAAATCAAGGCACATGCCTTAATTTCCTGGAATACAAGAAGAAGATTTACTTTTGGCAAAAAGGAAAGGAAAAAGCTTGAAGAATACAAATGTCAACACAAATGTGGATAAACTTGTCTTTATTAGGAGAATTGGCTCTACTTAAATAGTAGACAAGGGTTGATGATCACTCAATAGGTAGACAGAGTGACAGAGGGAGTCACATTGGGTTGAAATCATACCAGGATCAGTCAAGGGCAAGTATGGTATTCTGGAATGGGTGGACATTGATGTTGACCCATGTATGAAAGGCAAAGAATTTCCAAAGTTGAAAGAAAAACCAACCAAATCTTCACACATATCACTATTTGAAGACCATATAAAAATAGAATTAATGGCGCAATTTACAACAATTCTCAACATATAGTTCACAGCAGAGGCCCAGGGTTGCCAAGCACCCATATAAGGAATCACTTGTCCAGTGAAACCCAATATGGTGACATTGGCAAACCCAAGCTTACTGTAATTGTATGAGGGATAGAGAGAGTCCTTGATAGGCTTTCTCATGTGATTGACGGGCTGGATGACACAGAGGAAACTTTGGCGCAAGCAAGGAAGGCGGTCAGGGCCTAAGATTTGATCAAAATCCCTGGCAGGAGGAGAAAAAACAGGTTCTTTCTGAGCAAGGGCAGGTATATCTTGCCTGACGCTTCTTTGGAAAAGTCAAGTCTGGGGTTTTTCTCTGAAGGAGGAGAACATAAAGGTTAAAGTGTAAAGTATAATAAAGTCCATCAATTTTCCAATAGTCAAATGGTATAAAATGCAATTTTTTGTTAGTTAAAGATGTCAACAAGGGAAGGGTTGCCAGGGTTCCAAGATATATCCTGCTAGAAAACTGCAAATGAACTTAGTGTCAACTCCTTATTAGCCAAAGGATTATTATTAAGCTGGGTCCCAATGGCAGGCCCTGATTTGTCAGTTAAGGGGAGCAATTCACTATTTTTGTCCTGGGGAAGCTGGAAGGGTTTTTTGGGGTCATTTTGCATCCCAAGTCTGATTCCTTAGTCTCAGAGGGAGTGGGCCAATTAAAACCTTTTTTTCTTGGATTTGGAATAATTTTAAATTGTCCCCAGGTTTGGCTCTTGACAGGGTTTGATTCTCCACTTAGAATTGAAGTTTTTCTTTAGGTAAGTCAATGCAGTTGGCAACACAATCAATTGGTTGCACAATTGCCTAATTAAAGGCAAGAGTGAACTAGCTGAATTCTCCCCCCAACTGGTATCAGGATTCCAGTATTGCTCTAGCACTTCATCATCCCAGGGGCCACCAACTGTTTACCCCCCAGTTGGCCTTCTGGACGGGCAATGTTGACTCAGAATCCTACCATTATGTTGAGGAGCTAGATGTACTGGTATTCTGGCCGTTGCTAACACACTTAATATCCAGCCATTGTCTGGTTTAGCGCCAATCCAATATTCAGTTCAACATTCCAGAAATGGCAACAAACCAATATCACATGACTCATCCAAGTATCCAGCAGCTCAAATCCAACTTGCACATGTCCTCCCCATATTTGATCCAAATTAAGTCCCCAACACAGCACAATCTATATAAGTCTAAATTATTATCCAATAAAACATACTTCTCTTCTTCTTAATCCATATTAAAAAGCTTCCAAAAATGTTGCTCCTCATCACTAGTAGCAGCTACAGTTTTTTGACCACACCCATGAAAGAAAGAAAGAATGAGTGAACAGAACCCACCCACCTTTGCTCACATACTAAACCAGGCTACATCTCAGGATACCTGTAAAAGTACTTCTGCGCCCACAATATCAACAAATATACCTAGTGGATGCATCATATTCAAAGGTCTGGTCATGCCCAAAGCATGCACCAATATAATTCAATACAGTTGTTCTCTACAACTACAAATAAACACACAACTGCCTATCACAGGCAAAATTACCAACACCAAGTACATTGGTATTGAAAATTTCTTTATAAAAACAAAGAAAACATCATTAACTGGCTGGACCACTCAGCTGCTAAACTTTAAGCCAACCACATCCCCCACAAAAAATGGGTCCAGGAAGCCAGCAAGTGCATGTACAAGGCCACAGCTAACTAGTTTGTCACTTGAGTTGGCTCAAAAACTGACAAACAGCTTGAAAACTGGGAAAATTTAAAAGCTGATATCACCCACAACTTCTGCATCACTGAATCTCTCCAAGATATTGCAATACAGCTCAGCAGTCTTCCTCAGCAGACCACTGTCACAGCTTATACCAATGAATTTGAGGAAATACACCACAAAGTTCAAAACCCAGCACAAGCTGACAATGTACACACCAGAACATCATTCATCAACAGAATGAAGCCCTCTGTTGCTGCCCTCATCCGCCCAGAAGCAAATACCACCATGCCTGCGCTCATTGCTGAAGCCAAGCGTGCTGAAAAACGCGCCAACATGTAATATGCTGCTCACAACAGCAACCACTCCTCCAACAAAAACAGCAGAGATAATTCCAATGGCAACAAATTCCAAAACAACAACCACAAAAACGGCAACTCCAACCAAAATAATGGCAATCACAGCCAAAGCACAAACCACTCCGGTCCCAAGAAGGAAGACACTGCCAAGGTGAACAATGCTGAAACAGCAACCTGTTATGAATCTGAACCCATATTCTCTGACCTCAAAGGTCTCAAAACAGAGGAACAAGGAGAATAGTAGGGGGAACAGGCTTAAGTGCCCCTGTTTCCCCCAAACCAACAAGAAATTGTACCAAGGCACAAACTTTGCTGCTTGCATCCCAAGTGTTCTGCAATCTTCTATCTTTATGAACTTAAAAATTAAAGGTTGATCATAACTTCTTGTCTACTCATGCGCTTATAAATCACACACACAAAATTTTATTTGACTTTGGTGTCCAATAGACTATGGTAAGCAAACCATTTGTAACCAAGTACAATATACCAGTTGTCAAATCCAACTTCAAATATGCCTTAATGGCAGACAAATCAAAAGTTCTACTTGAAGGCAAAACAACTCCCTTCATAATTGACCTCCAAGGCATTCAAAAGACCATCAAAAGACTTGTCATAAACAATGTAAGCTACAATATTATAGCATACATGGACTGGTTCACCTGAGTGAATCCAAGTGTATGATAGAAAACAAAGATAATGACTTTCAAAAGCAATGGAGTCTATTTTAGCATCCTCAAAGAACCCAACAATCCCATCCCAGGAGACACAGTATTTGTCCAAGTCATAAATCAGGACAGCTTGGAGCGTCTAACCAAAGACAGTATGCTCCATATAATAAGGTACGCCAAATTCAATAACATGCAAACAGCCAAAATACAATCCCCAGAGCTTGAAGAACTTCTAAATGAATAAACTCATGTATTCAAGGAAGAGCTAACAGACCCACCCCCCAAACAGGAGGTCAAACATGTCATTGACCTATGCAAGTTGATGCCCAAACCTGCAACCCTCTACAGACTTTCCTCTATCAAGACAAAACCCTTAAAAGTCATATTGAGGATAACCTAGCCAAAGGTTTTATTCACCCATCAGAATCCCCATGGGGCAAAATTTTTCTTTGTAAAGAAAAATGAGGCTTGTACTGTCTAGTAACAGACTACAGAGCTCTCAATGCAAGTACAATGAAGAATAAATATCCTCTTCCACTTATAAAGGATCTGTTTTCAAGGCTCTCAGGAGCCAAACTTTTCTCCAAAATTGGCCTCACCTCAGGCTACAACCAAGTAGAAGTAAAAGAAAGGAACATACCAAAAACTGTGTTCTGTACGCAATTTGGATCCTTTGAGTGTAGGGCAATGAACTTTGGGATGACCAATGCTCCCGCAACGTTTGTCACTATGATGAACCATGCACTGAAAATTCTTTCAAGTGCATTATGCTACCTTGAGAATACTATCATATTCTCAAAAACCAAAGAGGAACACCTCACACATCTTTGCAAGACACTCAATTGACTCACAAAGCATAAACTCTATGGAAAGCCTAGCAAGTGCCAATTTATGGAAAAGGAACTCTTATTCTTGAGCCAAATTGTCTCTAAAAGTGGCATCAAAGCAGATACAGATAAAATCAAAGCCATAAACAACATGCAACACCCCACCTCTGTTGAAAAAATTAGATACTTTCTCATAGTGATAGCTTACCTAAGGAAATACATCAAAAACTGCTGGAAACTAACACCACCAATCAATGACCTAACCAAGAATAATGCCAAAAAGAAATCCATCTGGACACCAGAATGTGACAAGAATTTACAACTATTAAAACAAGCTTTGATTGAAGCGCCAATCTTGCAATACCCAAGTAATAACAAGTGCTATGAGCTTGAGTCAGATGCCAGCAACACTGCCATTGACGCAGTACTACACATCCACCAGCCAGGGCAGCAAGACTTCCTGCCAGTATGTTAAAAAAGTAGAAAACCAGCTAAAGGAGCAGAGATACCCCATACAGAATAAGGAATTACTAGCAATATACCATGCATGCAAGAAAATAAGATGTTATCTGGAAGGACATTTAAACGTCTGAGTACTAACTGACCATAAATCCTTGATCTACTTTAAAACATAGAACACACTTGCACAGCAACAAGTCAAATGGATGCCCCTGCTTGAACAGCTTAATCTGGACATCTAGTAAAAAAGTGGGGCAGAGCTGTTCACAGCTGATGCTCTCTATAGGCTATGTCAGCCTAGAGAAGATCACCCTGACCACCTGGATCCAGATTGGCCAAACCTATACAACACTGAGTATAAAACCAAAGGGAAAGACCACTCAACCCACCAGTTAACTCATGACACACTAGTAAGAAATGAGAAGCAGTTCCATGTGTCAAACTATTAGGTATTCTGTATCATCAAGGACAAACACATCCCCTACATTCCTCTGGTATAAAAGGTGGATACTATCTTCAGGCATCACCGCCTACTGGGGCACACAAAGGCAAATAACCTATACCTCACCCTAAAGGAAATAGTATGGTGGCCCAACCTAAAACAAGACATCATTGAAGTCCTAAAGAAGTGCACAGTATGTAAAAATACTCAAGCACCAAAGCTCCACAACCTACAGTCAACCCAGTACCTGACCCAGAACCATTTAAGGGTTGGGGCCTGGATGTAGTAGGACTTTTTCCATAAGTCAAAGCAAAACAATGCTTCTTAATTTTAGCCATTGACTTTGCAAAACTATGGCCAATCTGCTGGGCAAACAAGGACCACAAAGCAGAAACAATCAACTGCTTTATCAATAAGGCAATTATAGCCAACTATAGAGCCCCAGACTACATCATCACTGATGGAGCCACAGAACTGTCAGGATATGTGGTGAATGATAACTTAAAATCAAAGAATATCAAACGTTCCACAACCTTGCCTTACAGGCCACAAGCCAATGGCAGAGTTGAACACCTAAAGGCAGCCTCATTAGAACCCTGGAGAAAAAAATGGATGGCAAAGCCAGAGACACATGGCCACTATATGCCAAGCATGCATTATTAGTATCTCAGGTACAAACCAACTAAGGGACAGGCTACTCACCATTTGAGCTAACATATGGGTACAAATCAGAGATAGCCACTTGCAATAAACAACCATATATGAAGATTCCCCCAGGGAAATCCCCCACAGTGGAACAGACCCCAACGCTACAACACATACATTTCAAAGCCAAGATAGCGGAAAGCAAGAGACTCAAAGAACAAAAAGTGACCTCCACCAAGGAACCACTCCCAATCAACTCCCCTGTCTAGATCCTTACTGTTAACAGAAAGAAGTTGGATTTAGTACACAGAGGACTAGGAAGGGTTGTCAAATACAGAACAGACAGAAACACCTACCTAGTCAAGTTCCAAGGCTCCAAAGACCCTATCATCAAAAAGTACCACAGATCCTGCCTTTGCCTCAGCAAAGGGGAACACTTGACTCAGCTAGTACCCACTAGCAAACAACTCTAGGAGCATCAGGTGGCAGCTGTCAAGACAAAGACCCCTCCTGATGTACCAGAGTAATCCCTTAAGGGAGAGTGTGTTGAGGAGCTGGATGTATTGGTATTCCAGCGCCTGCCATCACACCTAACATCCAGTCATTGCCCAATTTGGTGCCTTTCCAATATACTGTTTGACATACCAGAAATGGCAACAAACCAATATCACATGACTATCCAGGTATCCAACAACTTAAACCCACCCAGCACATGACCAGCCCCTGGGTTTGGTCCAACTAATATCCCCGCCACAGCTAAATCTATATAAGTCTAAAGTATCATCCAATAAAACTTACTTCTTCTCCTCCTACTTTTATATTTGAAGCTTCCCCAAAAGTTGCTCCTCATCAATTCCAAGGAAACCCCAGCTGTATTATCACCCCAGCTAGTCTAGGGATACTTAAAATGTCTTATTATAACTATCCCTGGGTACTCTCTTTATTCTTCTTAGATACAACTAGAGGAATACTCTACTGGCATATAAGGCATAAAATGAAAAATATATTTAAAAATTATTATCTCTCTAGGCTTAAAACTCTCTTTATTGTCTATCATATGCATTTATCTACAAAAATGCCCTCCATGTAGATTTTCAAGCCACTATTACCAGAAACAATAAAATTCCTCCTTAATATGTACTATATGTGGCATTCCTGAGAGGTGATAATTGGGTATCCTGGATCCAAGCCAGGGACAACTGGGTTGGGGTCCCATTCTTCAAGGGGCTGAGATCTCCTCCCAGCGCATAATACCTAGTTTGAAGTCCTAAAAAATCCTCCAAGCTCTTTCCTATCAGCATCCTAACATCTGATCATTGGATCATGATATCTTCTTGGGGGTTTCCTTCTGGGAGTGTATATATTTCCTAAAAGAGGTTGTCAGCCTTCTTTCCCAGGAATCCATTTTCTCTTGTTGTGAGTGTAAGTCCCTTTGATAGCATGGACCATTCCTCTAGTGGTGTTTGGCTCCTGGAAAACCTTCTGAACTGCTGACTATACTGTTTCTCTTGCTAAGAATTTGGGTAGAAAATGTGGGAAATGAATAATGATCCTATTACTTGAAAAGTGTTGAGATTTTTAAAAGTCTTTATTTACATAAAGAAGATACCATTAAAAAATCTTCTGAAATGCAACCAATTTCAGACTTCTTGAGGCCAACTATTACTTTGGGGGTCAACAACTCTTGCTCCACTGCTTTGAGGATGAATGATTTCAAGATTAAAACCCAGTAAGTGTTAAAAATTGATATTTTCCAATGATATCCTGCCTTTTGAACCTGTTAAGCTAACTACTATTGTATAGCTTCCCCTTTTACTAGGCTAAATCCCCTTTAGGCTGAATTTTCCAAAAGCTTAAACTATCTGTGCTCTCACTTTCATATAATGAAACAATCTTTCAAACTTACTGCAATAATATATCATTTCATTTTTTCTGCTCTTTCTGAGCAATCACTTTAATCTTTAGGTTATTATACCAATAAAAAATATTAAAATAAGCTTCAAAATCAACTAATACTATCAATATTTGACATCTTTAAACCTATGAATCACTTTGCTTTGCTTCACAGTTTTTCTAAAACCCAAATATGAAGAAAATATTTCACCAAGGGCACCGTCAATGTTTTGCATCTTGTATCCCAAACAATTTCCCTTTTTTACTCAACGTTTTACTGCATTCAAACTCAACTGTTTTTCATAAAAAAATCACCAGGAGATTTTTTTCTGTGCTATCTTCAATGTTTCTCCTTTGATTTTATCTTTGCAGCTAAACCAAAGACAAAGGTTTTCTGAACTTATTGGCCTTCTGCCCATTCAGAAAAATGTCCTCAGAGAAATGCTGACACACCTTCTCCTAGCATTTTCCTGTCCTGTTTCTTTCTTTCTTTCTTTCTTTCTTTCTTTCTTTCTTTCTTTCTTTCTTTCTTTCTTTCTTTGAAAGAAGCCCACTTTGGAGGAAAGTTGAACTGCTTATGTCAACATTTCCACAAACTTTTATGGTCTTTTCATTCTCTATTTACTTGCTTTAAAGAAAGATTGAAACATTTTCTCAAACTGTTCCAAGATTAATCTAATAGCCTAAGCCTATAATAGCTATTAAGCATACCATTAAGTCCCCATCAGTGACCTCCACCTAGGCTATGTTTTGTGGGTCCTCATCAGTGAAATCCACCTAGGCTCTGGGTACTATGTCTCCATCAATAAACTCCACTTATACTAACCCTTATCAGTGGCCTTCATCTAGGCTATCAAAAGCAGGCATACCTCATGCACCACTACTGTTTTACTCACTTAAGCAATTAACTTGAGCTTTCAGCCAAAAATTAATCAATTTCACTTCCCAAATATCTTCAAATAATTAAGTTCAGCATCTGCATCTCTGGCCAGCCATCATGATGATGGTTCTGGGCTATTTATGTTTGCATAGTAGTAAAACTTCCTTAAAGCTACTATTAAGTTATAGGCAGAGAAAATTTACCCCATTCCTAGGCAAAGCAGCTCAGTTGTATTCTCACCCAAGTTTATATCAGAATTTTAATGCTACCTCAGCACATCCATTCTAGGGAAGAATCCTAGCTGTATTATCATCCCAGATGGTCTAAGAATGCCTGCAGTCCTTGATATTACTGTACCAGGGTACTTCTCTATCCTTCTAAAGCACTAGCAAGGGGCCAACTTAATAACACCCTAAGGCAAAAACCACACACCAACCACCTTGATTTGAAAAGCCCAGCCACTAAAGCCAGAAAAACAAACAGTAACATTTATTTTCTCAGGAAAGCATTCCCTAATTATAAAACATCAGCACATTACTGCAAAAGAGCTCTAAATATGAATCATCACAAATATTTTGCTGCACTTGCCCTGATAAGAAAAGAAGAAGCCTTTTACTTCTATGACACTATCCTTTACCATGCATATATCACTGCAAAATAAGAAAACTTTCTCCATTCATCAATTAATTTGAAGCTTAATGTATTAAAGTATTATAATGAGCACATCACATTATAAAGGCAGTAATCCCAATTAATAGATCTTTTACAAGCAAGTAAAAGTTGGCCTAATCAAGACCACCTCTACCCTTCAAGCCTGGCACAGCCAATTTATTGCCTGTTTAATGTGAAAAATCATGTTTAAATGTTATTATCAGTAAGCTTAAGATTTAGCATGCATATCTAGACCAGCTTTGCTCCCAAGCCATCAATAACAAGGCTACTGTAAATTCAGAACCTAAAGGTAAAAATGTGGGATTGTCAAATTCTTTTGCGTGAACTCACCAACTTAATGGAGTAATTTTCATCCCAGAACAACTTACTTTTTATATAAAAGGATAAAAATATTCCATTATGTTGGTGAGTTCATGCAAAAGGATTTGAAAATCCCGCATTTTTACCTTTAGGTTCTGAATCTACAGTATGCATTCAAGCATTCTGACCAGCATGTCAAGTTTATGAGCATTGCTAAAGAGGGTTTGGAATTCTATCTAAAAAAGAATGTCTTATTCATATTTAGGGCATGGCTAACATAGTCCTAAAACCATCTAGCAACAAGATTATTTGGTAGGATGGAACAGGTGAAACTCCATACCATAGAAAGGAAGAACAACCCTACAAATCCTTGAGCTGAAGTGGTACATAAGCCCAAGAAGCTATTAATAATCATCAGTACAATTGCAATGAAGAGTACCAAAAATTCAAATAAATTTATGTCCAACATTTTCTCAAAAGCTGGAAAAATATTCCTCCATAATAATTTTTTGATTTTATAAATTTAAATAAATTTAAATGATGTAAATTGTTTTAGGTGAAGCTTTAAAATACAATACTGTAAATTCAGAACCTAAAGGTAAAAATGCAGGATTGTCAAATCCTTGGTCCAAATTTTGGATCGCATTTGTGGGAAGGCCTTTTTTAATTAAATTGAATTCTATGTATTTTTATTTGAATATTTAAAAATGCAGAAACTCATAGAAACTTTGCAAAGTTCAAGTCAAAATGCATTTTTCCAATGGACAAAATGAATTAAATGAAATCATATTTAAAGCATTCAAATCCATCAACCATTTTTATTAAGTTTACTATGCTTTTTGGAATTGCAGGATTATCAAATCCAAGAACCAAATTTCAAATAATAATTGAATGTCACTAATAAACTCAAATAATAATTGCAGGAACTGGAATCCAAATTTAATATACAGTAAGAAACTAAGACAAATTAGTCCAAATCAAGAAGAGTCACTCTAGATAAAATCAAATGAAAAATTCAATCTTGATAGCCATGTTTAGATATGAAAATTAAGTGAGATATAAAATGGTCTAAACATGTAAATTATACAATATTCTGCACTCTAAATCACTAATATAGCAACTATAAACCCATATAAGAATATGTGAGCCACCCTCCTGACAACACATATTTTTTTAAAAGTTTTTTGGCTCTTGGCGTAGCCAGGGGCCAAACAAACTTTGTTTCAAGGAAGGAAGAAGAGATGGGAAAGATAAACCATCACTTTATTATACTATGTGTTTATGTATTGCTATTAAGGATTCTTGATTACAGTTGATCTTAGAAACACCAATAATAAAGTAGAATTATATATAAATCTATTTTTATCAAGTTGCCTTTTACTTCTTGTGGTGATTGTTCATTTGTTGTTGATAATGTTCTTGCATTTAACTGGATATTTTCACCTTCAGTTGCCTTGGCAATAGGAAATCAAGTCACATTGCAGCCACAGCTGGCCTCAGGAGGCAACTTTATTTCCTATTGCCAAGGCAACTGAAGGCAAAACTATCTAATTAAATGTAAGAAAATTATCAACAACAAATGAACAATCACCACAAAAAGGAAAATGCAACTTAATAAAAATAGATTATAATATATAATTCTACTTTATCATTAGCGTTTTCTAATTCAGTTAAAAATAAACATCTAAATTTTAGCCATCCTAAAATGGAATTGGGTGATTTTTGAGCTATGCTTATGATTCCCAAAAAAATTAGCACAGATCCACTCTAGATCCTTTGACTTTCTGTTTGAGACACCCATAAATTAAATTTATTTCAAATTCACCTTAGTTATGATATGAAATTTGGTTCTTGGATTTGAAAATCCTGAAATTTCATATTTGTTAATTTTTCATGTTGCCTATGATTTGTTAGACTTAAGAAAATACCAAATTGTACATTAGAATCCTGCATTTCAGATTCATGTATCCTGCATTTTTTGTTGTGTTTTGTCTTTTGTTAGTTGAGTTATCTGCTCAAGGTATTTGAAATTTGCCAATTTAAATAAGTAAAAAACATCAAATTAAATAGTTGATTCTATTAAATATTTTTTCACTCAGTTGAGTTGCCCACAAATGTGATAAAAAATTTGGACAAAGGATTTGACAATATTGTATTTTAATGTTTAGGTTCTGAATTTACAGTATGGCTTTTAATATATCTATTTTTATTCAAGCTTTTAGAAGATCAATATAGCTATATACAAGCTATCATGAGAGACTATATGAAATTAGAATTGAGAAAGCATATAGTGTGAATGGGGAAAGCAATGGAAGAGGGAAAGCAGTTATTGAATAGAGGGGTTTTGGAATCCAAATTTGTGAGTTAGATGTGTTACAAACTGTATTGTCAAGGCTCTTGGAGACAAAGCTTAATCACTTTCTATGATCAATAAATACTTATTTTTTGAAATTTTTAATTTTTACTTTAGTTTTACAGTAAATTTCAAATCTGTTGGGATAAACAAAAAATCTCAGTCTAAAAACAAAAACAACTCAGTATAAAAGCAAAATCAAAGTGGATCCAAATCTATTGTAATTTAATATAAATTCCCTAATTTTTGATTTTGTTTTTTAGACTGAGTTTTTTTTGTTTTCATTTTTTGTTTATCTCAAAAGGCATGAACACTACTATACTATGTGAATATTGATACATTTAAGTCCAAAAAAACAAATTTAAAAATTTGAAATATTTAATGTGGTGACTTTGGAGTGTTTTACACTAACACTGTCACTTACTGACCCCTTTTAATTGCATTTTTAAAAAAACTAAAGTTTTTGAGTCTTGCTATGTGTTTTTATTCTTTAAATTATCTTTGGGCTTTGAATTTGCTTAAAATTATCAGGCACAGTTGAGCCAGAAGTTTTAAATATAACTTCTAGTTGGTGCATTTCTAGATAGCATCTTGGAAAACATTTTCTAGATGACATTTCCCATCCCAGAATAGTGGTCTAGAATGAAAATTATATTCTCTCCAATCATGATTTTCCTCTTCAGTATGGTTATTCCTTGAATATAGAGGGCTCAATTCAATTAGAGCCATTAGGCAGGATCTTGTCCTGCACTTGGAAAAGTAGACAACAGTCAGGCAGTGCTCTTTCTAGCTCTTGGAGAATTAGATATTGATTGAGTGGGGCTCTGTTCATCAATGATGGTATTTCTCCAAGTACTCTTAAATAATGTTCTTTTGGTAGTAGCATAGCTTATTGTGTTCATATAACTATTTGACCTCTTTCTAATTCTTTGAAGCTCTTATTCAGTCAATAAGAATTAGGCCATTATGTCACAAATACTTCTCAAATAGTAATATCCTATTTTTGGATTCAGGTTAATTCACACAATATCATTGTGACAAGCAACCTTGCAGATTTATGAAATAGCATTTAGGATAAATCATTCTATTCTGGTGGGGCTCTTTCCATTTTTTCAGTAGCTATTGTGATGGAACTGGATCAGTTGACCCTAGTTAAACAGGATTTTCTGACAGTCTATTACAAAGAGGCTATGTAATAGTCTAGAATAGATTATTCTGCTCTTTAATCTCATATTCAAGAGTACTTTGTAAAGCTTGCTGCTCTCTTGCCAGGATGACATCTGACACTTCCAAATCTTGCTTGGGTCAGATTTCTTACCAGACTACCAGCTTTAACTCCTCAGCTTCAATAATAAATGCAATATAGCATGAGGTTAATCTGCATATTATCAGCGCAAAGCACTCAACTTATACATTGAACATAAACCATTGTGTTGAAACTGAACTAATTGTAGTTCAGTATCTGGAAGGGGGAAGAAAACATTCCAAAGGAAAAGACAAAGATTTGAGATAAGATAACAGTGTTGCAACATCTTTGATTACTCCCTCTTGGGAAAGTAATTCACCAAGTGATTCCCCAACTAATCATTAGGTTGGTGGCACTATTATTAATTGCTCATCTATTATGGGGGTCAAACCTTTTGAGTCCTAAGTGGAGCATCACGTGGACAAGCATAATGATCACCATGACATAAATGGACAGTATGTGGCTTCTCATGATACTATATAATACTCTAAACTCATATCAAATGAAGTATGTTTCTCTTCTTAATTTTCCCCTTTATCTTATTTATTATACTTATCAGAAGTATATACTTGTCATGTAGCACAGGTAGGTTATCTGCACCTACACAACTTAAAGGGAAATTTCTTCCAAAAAAAGAACCCAGCAGATGGCACACCCCACCAGCTGGAGACAATATGAAGAAGGTCAGGACGTCCCCACAGGATTCACTTTCTTCAACAATATCCTTATATCAACCAAATAATACAACTTCCTCAGCACACAAGGAGTCCTGAACCCATCTCCAATCCAGAAAATGCCTGAAATACCCAATATTGTATTCCAGTGCCTACGCTCAGCAGAGATTGAAACGTTTGCAGGACTATGTTGAGAGAACGCCAACCTCTGGATCCAAAGCACACAAAACAAGTTACACAAGTGGGCTATCCCCGCAGACTCTGGGCCAGTGAGATTGCTTTATGCGTTACCAGGGCCGCCTTACTTTTGTAAGTGAGTGGTTCAACCAACACCCTGATCACAAAAAAGACCAGGACATGTTTAAAACCGCCTTCCTGGAGAAATTTGCCATAAAAGACTCTGAAGCGGTGATCATGACAGAGCTCAGAACCTTCAAAATGACAAGAACCATTGAGGAGTACATTGCAGTGTATAAAGGCTTACACAACTGAGCTCCCAGCACCATTAACTTTGACAAGCCAGGACCTCAATTAGACTTTTGCAACGGCCTCCCCACACACATTAGACATTAGTTTGACATGAAACACTGTAAGAACCTTTAGGATGTGTTCTTAGAAGGGAAACATGCTGCACAGAAATATGACAACCTACATGTAATAAACAAACAAAAAGAAAGACATACAGCAAAGAAAAACCATTGACCTAACAAGCAGACTAACTGAGTCAACAACCCTCATCTCCAAGGCAGAAATCATACAACTCAGGTGAACCAGATGAGTACTGATAACACAGCCAAAGAGGGAAAATCTCAGGGTAGTGCTTAGGTGAGCCACCCTCTCCCACTTTACAAGACTTGTACAGGTACCAAGACGTGGACTTGATTACCATGATCCAAGTACCCTCTAGCAATCCTATAC
>QTSX02004655.1:0-32136 GCA_014839935.2 Entomophthora muscae | reverse complement strand
TGTAAAAGATAAATCCAAAATAGCATCATGACTGGTATCCCCCATAGGTTGGGTACCCTATACCACAGGCATCATCATCCCTGCAGGACCTGTCATTCATCAAGAAACAGTCATACCTCTAGCATATTTTAACTCTCTGTCCCTAGAGGAATTCCTCAAGACTCCTGCACCAGCCACCCAACAACATCACAAACTCAGTCCAAACCAGATTCCAACACATGGCCCAAAGATTACACAGGGCCACCGTTGAAATCTCACAGGCATAAACAACAACAACAATGCTGCAGCCAGGTGCAACCCACTCCAAGTAAGCTCCCCCAGACAAGGTGCCCCAAACCTTCCTGGCTGGCAAAAGTTTCCTTCCAAACCACACACAGCACAGGTCACAGTGCAGCCAATAGTACAGAGATAACCCCCAGAGAGTACATGCCAGCTTTAAAGCTGATCCCTTAGCTTGCTTTATGCCAGAAGATGCCACATTAATGATTGCTTTAGAAGCCAAGGCTTCTTCTGGGCAGGGAAAGTTAAGGGGGATCAGAGCCTATGTGGACCTATACCAGCATGCCCTTCCCAGCATGTTTCTTTGGTAACATCTTCATGGACCTGAGCAACCATGATACCTTAACCCCTGGACCATCCAGCAAGCAGATCTCAAGAGCTGGGCTGGTATCACAGAGGCAGCTACCAGGACCAGAGCAGGCAGGAAAGATCCCAAGATGCCCTTATTACGCCCAGGGAAAAGGAAACTTGAATACCCAGCACCCAAGGCTAACCATGGGCAAAGCGGTAGCTGACCACTTTCCTATATACGACTGCCAACCAGCCCAATGAACCAGCTTCCTATTGGATCTGCTTTCAAAGCAACATGGTCCCCCTGGATCTGGGTGCCGATAGAACTTTCTAATTGGGAGAATATGTGTTGATGGGAACAGCCAGCATTTAAGCCTGTCTGCATGTAACATTTTCATGGCAATAATCTCAAAAGATATTTTTGTATTTTTATTGCACATCTATAGATCTTTCTGCCTTGAATGGTATTCCATAATGACAAGGATTAAATCTGATTTTGATTATCAAGTTTTAAGTTTTAAGTGAAATTGTCAGAAATAAAGCCAAGATAAAATCTGAGATTATTGACATGAGAGATGTTACATGTAGACAGTTTAAATGCTGATTGTTCCCGTTAGATGGAGGTTCGGCCAGGCTGCTGATTCTTTGCAGGATGTCAACCTGGTTGTTGCTGGCGACTTGTGAATCAAGGCTGATTGTGTTGCAGCACACCTTCATTGTTATACCCAGGACCCTTTAGTTGACAGAACAGGGGCCCATCATCAGCAGCTGCCAGTAAACTTGGTTATAGGTCTGGGTGAATTGAAACGTGCCAACTCTTATATGGGTTGGGTCGCTTAATCCCTTCTTATCAAGCAGGAAGATATCAACCATCAAACGTATCCAGACACTGGTGATCAACTACTACATGGCCAAGTGTTTTCAGCATCACTGGAGCACAGGAAAAAAACTAGATACATATACAAGAAAATGAACATAGGACTTAAAAGGTAGTCCCTTCAAATTGAGTGTGATGACACTGATGCAAAGGGTAAGAAACAGTACAGTTCCACTGAAATATCAAGAGGGGTTGCTTTCGTGAATCCCCCCTCCAAAGTGGTTGCAGCACTCATCTAAAAAAGGGGGCCATATCAAGGGCTGGAACCCATCTACTTTCCAGACCCTAGAACAAGGATGTCACCTAATAGCAACCTCAAGGAGGCCCTTGGACCAGGGCTGATCTGTCCTTCAGAATCCTCATTTGAAGCTGCCATACTTTTTGTGGCCAGAAAGAATGTCATAGTACCCACCTTATTTCGCTTACTGCTATCTCTAGGAACCTATTTCTAGAGTTATGGCATCGTTCTGGGAATTTTGAAGAAAAGATTTTGTTATTAAATTCCTGAAATGATGCCATGATTCTGGAATTAAGGTTTCCTGAAACACCAGTTTCAGGAAACAAGGAGGGTATGGGGGGACTTGCTACAGACCATCATGTCTTGGGCAAGGTTATGATAAAGATCATATATCTCTTACCTCTCATCAATAACTCGTTTGATGCCTTAGTGGGACAAGAATTCTCGAAGATTGTCCTCATTGCTGATTATTATCAGATTCAGACCAAATAAAGAGGGTGTTCCAAAGATAGTCTTCTGTACCAAATACAAAGTACCTATGAATGTGTTGTCCTCGACTTTGGGATGGCTGTCGCTAGATCCAATTTCTTTAACCTTAATGAATAAGTTTTTTGAAAACAGTGGCAAGCACAGCTTGGTATTACCAGTGGGTTAGATTTAAACCTTTAGCCTTCCTTTTTGAGGCCATTAGCATCCTCTTTGCAATTAATATGGTTTAATTAAATGACAATCAGCCACACTCTTCCCCTACTCATTACCTGATTCCATAAACATTATCATGATCAGACCTGAATAACTTTTAGGTTTAAATTCAAATATTTATTCTCATATCCTTCTCACCCCCCCTCTCTATAGGCACTTTGTTGCCAATAGCAATAAAAGATAATCATTTTGTATGTTATGAAATTTTAAAGAATTTAAAGGAGCTTTTTTACGGGAAATACAAAGCAGACTTTGCTATATAATTAGCAGTATGTCCGTTGAAACCTGATTAATCCCCAAAAGAATGTCTCATCCTGTCATGGATGACATTTCTCCCAGAATAAGTGGAAAACTCTAATTAGGAGAATCAAACTTGGGACCCGGTTCTGATGATTGTAGAATCACACTGCAGACCCTCTGGGTTGTCTGCCCGTTTTTTCGCTGGTAGCCAATGAAAGAGCTGGAAAAAGTTGTGATTTGAACCTGGATAATCAGCAAAATTTGCAGATCCACCAGGCCACAGATTTGCAAAGTATGGAAGGAACACGTCATAGGACCTTGAAGATTAATCTGGAGCCGGTCTAGATTGCTAGAAGCACTGAATCGACATGCTGTCACTTCTATATTGACTGATGGGTCGTCTGAGGAGAGATTTACTGCTCAGCTTGATAAGTTGAAGCCTCTGGAAGCTCAGATGATAGGTTAGAAGACCAGGCCGCCAAGTTTATGATCTCTGGGCCTTGGATGACCTTGAAGTGACTCTCAGAGATGTTCCAGACCATGAATATAAGGGTTGAACTGGCTTGGGGTTTCTGAGGATCACTTGGTTCAGGATGACAAGGAACATCAGTGGCAATGATGAGGCCATGGTGATATTATTGTTAGACCGTCAGATGGAAGTCATTCCAGCAGAAAAATGATGGGCCAAAAGATCCAGGATGGGGCCAGAACTCTCAGACCAGAAGAAACTGAGAGCAACTGTAATAGGTGATGGGCTAGATTTCAAACTTAGCATTTGAAATGATATTTAAACTTCATGAAGCCTTGATAATTGGTATTGCCATTTTGAAATGAAAATAAGATTATGGGACCTTGGTTCTGCCAATTTATTTTCTTATTTTGTCTTGGTTGTTTTTCATTTTACTACTGTTTAACAGAAAATCTTGAGCTGACAGCCCGCGTTCCTGAGGAAGCCCCCAAAACCCGGCCTGCATTTTATTGTCCTCCTGGAACTTTCTTTGGCTCACTGCATTTTCTGACCATTTGTTTAAAACCAGAATACAGTGAGCCTACCGTAAAAGAAACCTCCTCAGCACAGACCCCTTATCACAAACAGCCTTTCACAAAGGTGCTTGGTGTAAACGACCAGCCTTCAAAATCTGTGCATGAAGTACAGCTATTTGCCTATCTTCTTTCACAGGACAGATGTAAAACTTCCCCTGACACCCAAACCTGACCTGCCTACCCCATCCCAGGTCTGACTCCTCTCACAGCCAACCACTGTGCAGGCATTGCCTACATTACCTTGGCTGGGTTAGCTGACACTATGGTTCCAGCCGCTGGACCCTGGGCCTTAATAGGCCAATCAGCATCTTATCTCATCAAGTTAGCACCCCTCCTATGGTGGGCTCTACCCTTCTCCCAACAGAGAAAATTGGCAGCTGAGGCTAACAGGCCTTCCCCTGGGCATGGTATCCTGACACATTCATTAGAAATTGGTGCAGTACGCCATCTCAAAACTATTTTGAGATGGTGTTGGGATTTACATCAGCAAAATTAACAAAAGCTTAATAAAAATTATTAAATAGTTGACTTTTAAATATTGGTTTCTAATACAGTATCTCAAAAAACGGTATCTAGAAAACGCTATCGCAAATTGAAATAAAAGGAGTGCTATCCAAATAAGATTTTTTAGTATGAAAACACTTAATAAATACCCTAAAATATGCCATCTAGAAATACATCATCTAGAAAGACAGTATCTGGAATCAAATAATAATTATACTTTTATGTGATAAATTCAAGCCTTTCCCTTATTAACTGGGAATAAAGTATGATATTAATTTATGACCACATATAATAAATCAACTCAAATTAACGCCACTTTGATAGTACTATCTCCCTGTAACACAGCCATTAAAAAAATAACTTTTAATATACTGGTTTTATTCCTTATCATAAAAGGATCTGTAATATTTGGGTTTCAACTTTAAAATGTTTCATTAATGATTTTATATATGCAAGGGTAGTGTCTCCATTAACTGAAACTGTAATAATCAGGTTAAGGACAGCATAACTAAGACCACCTCATCCCTTGAAGGTTGGCACAACCAATTTTCCTGCATGGTTAAGGTAAAGAAGCCCTGATTCATTTTGATTATCAACAACTGAAGATCCAGCATAGTCATGGGCACCAGCTTTACCCCCAGGCCATCAAAAGCAAAGCTGTTGTATCCAAGCATGCAGACTAGCAGGTCAAGTTTGCAAGTGTTACTAAGGAGGGTTTGACCTATTACACCAGAGAAGGCCCCTTACCATCTCAGAGGCATTTCCAAGGCTCTTGGGGCTAAAGCCTAATCCAATTTCTTCACCAATAAATTCTTTCCTTTCAAATATTTGGTTTCTACTTTATTTATAGTATACATATTTAATATAGGGTAAAAATTAATACAGAAATATAACCGTTTTGGGGAGTGTTGACTTTGAAGCTTTGCACACTATAGTTGCTACAAGCTAACCCAAATTTTCTATTGCAGATTTGGAATTTTGGATAATTTTGGGTTTATACATATTTTTTGCTTGTTATTTTAATATGTATATATACATGCTTATTATAGAATCAAAATTTATTATGAAAATATCACAGTTTTGAAGTGTATTGATTTTGGAGCTTTGCGCACTATAGTCAGCATTAGCTGACCCCACATTATTATTGCAGATTTGGAATTGTTTGATGATTTTGAGTCTAGCCATATGTTTTTTTAGTTTTTGAAATGTTTTTGGGCTTTTATTAATATTTCAAGTTATCTGGCGCGGTTTAGCCAGAAATTTGAGATAGAGTTTTGAGATGGCATCTTTCTAGATGGTGTATCCCACCTAGAAATCAAATGTCATCTCTACCACATTTAAAAGCATATTCACATACTACCCTTAAACAATATTTCCCCATATTTTATTGCCGTTTTTAGAATCCTAAGCTGTGAAATATAACCTTTTTTAAGAAAATCCAGACCCCAGCATCTTATATAAGTAATTTACTATCTAGATATTTACTAAGCACACTATGCTTTATATATCAGATCCTCGATTCCCTTTAAATCAACAATTGTAAACCAGGTTTTGTATCTTTTTAAACAAAATACCTGCATCCTTTTCATAACTCTCTTGGGATTGAGGGTATGACTTGATTTCCATATTTTGATGGAATCCCTATATAATAGCCAGTTGTTTTGCTGGCTAACTGGATATGCTTTTCCATTTCTTGTTGTAAGGCCAATGCAATTGTATAGCCAGCTTGTAACTATAAGAATTTATTAGATGGAAATATTTTTTTCTTACTCCAGTTGGGCTTCCAACCAGGGCTTCGTTTAAAAGAGGAGGATCAAAAAGCCCACGTACAGGAAATCTAAAATATTAGCCTTAAAACAAATATCGATATACTGTGGATGATGATAAGGACTGTGGTGCATATTTCTTGGATCTCCATAATTTGCTGCATGATTCATTGAATGGTAGTCAGAGGGACCTCGAGAGTTGAAAGAGTTGTCGTGAGATCTAAAAAACAGTTTGAAATTAAACTTGAGTGGGTATTTTACCTCATATAACCACCTCTGCCTCTATATCCACCACGAGAGCTTGGATGAGGTTCACCATTATGATTTAGATTGTTTGGGTGATTTGCTCTATGAACATATCCCCCTCTGCCTCTATAATAACCTGTCCCAGGTTCAGATCTTCCTCTACCCCGTCCCATATAAGCTCCCCTGACATACCCAGAATTTCCTCTAGGAGAAGAATAGCCTAAAGAGCTACCACGTCGAGATCCTCTTGGAGGGGGTTGACCAGACATTTTTGTATTTAAGAATCAGACTTTGAAAAAAGATTTAAGCGTTTTGGAAAGGATTGGCCTTTAATTTAAAATCAAAGTGTTTTTGCATGAACCTAAATAAAAGAGTCTCCTTTTGGAACGTTGCCTTGACTTAACTCAGGTGTATTGGTTTTTAGATGTTTCGGATAGAAGCGCTACCCTAAGATAAGCGTATCTATTAGATTCATGTCCAATAAGGCGTCATATCCACTATCCTTTACCTTGGTTAATTGAGCTACTGTCATACTTGGTTTTTTACGACTTTTAGTTAAATATTTTAATAAATTTGTGGTCAGATGACCTAACTATAATTTAGCTTGCCTATGGCTTACCGATCTACTTAACATCTAACCATTCATTTAACAAACGAACCTAAGGCATGTTCAACCTTAGAGTATGGGGTCGCTAGATTTTTTGGCAAGACGGAGCGGTAAGGAAAGTAATTTAATTGATGCAAGGTCAGACTCTTGACAGAGAGCTTCCCATTTCAATGTAAATGCTAATCAAGCCCATTTTGAATCGATGTGAGTAAAATATGAGATCTCAACTTGATGCTATTAACTCAATGGCACGATTTATCTTGCATTTACCATTCTTCCCATGAGCAAAAAGCTATGATCTCACCACAATTATTTACATTGCCTTTTCATTCTTCAAGTTAACCAAACCAATTTTTACAAGTATAGGTTGAAGGCAGGTTATCTAAAGTCCAATACATAGCCTTTAAATTTTACATTTATGTCTGGGTAGACTGTTAGATTAATGATCAGATCAAGCAACAACTAGACTGAAATAAATAGATAGAGTGATAATTAGAACAAGTTTCTAGCAAGAATAATGAGGCTGGTAACTGTCAGCATTTTGGGATAATTGGCTGATTAAAGGATTCAAGCAATAAACATGGGTGTGCAGCCTGGGTTGGTCAAAGCCATGTTTAACTTAAAATGCAGGCTCCTGAAAAGAAATAGAAATTTGAGAATCAAACTTGCACCTGTTCTGAATCAAACTATTGTTTCTGAGAGAGAATAGAACCAGTATTCATCTTTACTGTTAATTGTATATGCCAGAAGATCCTTTCATATATGCAACTTATAAATATGACTACTTTAACTGATAGTATATCCTAAAACTAAAAACGTTGTCAGATGCACTGCCACTATAATAGTGTCTATAATAATCTACTAAGGATTGAGCCTCTAGGCCAACCACAAAAAGATAAAGGACCTAGAGCCTTTTGTCTTAGTACAGATCTGATTATATTAAGCCACTACTGTTTTCAAACACCTCTCACTGATAGCAACCATCTCCTGGTCTGATAGCTCTGGGTTGTGGCCCAGGAAGACATCTGTCTCTTCTCTTTAAAAGAAGCTTTTTTTAGAAGCTTCTGCATCATACACTTGACAAATGTCTTGGGCTAACTAACCTTGGTATACTGTTTTGTGTTACAGCTAACTTATACAAACAACCTTGGAATGGGCACTCTGCCACACTGTCCTAAATTTTCTTTGGTCTCTTTCTTAGAAAAACATACAGGCTTCATGGATTAATGAGCACAGAAGGGCCATGTCATACTATCAAGTCTGTTATAAATAAAGTCTGACATTGGTTATCTCTTCTTCCTTTGAACTTAACAATAAGCTTTGCCTTCCCTCATTAGTTTATTTAGCCATCCTTTGTATTAGAAGCCAGAAAAAAAGGTGGTGGTGCCATTATACAGCACAATTGTTTGTATAGAAGTATAATTGTGGTGAACACATTTGAAGCTGTTTTATAGCCGTGAGCTGATGTTGGCCAAATAAAGGTTAGTTGCCTAATGAATGTGGATTGATGTTGATTGTTTTTTCCTAGCTATAATGACTGGTGCTTTCCCAACTATGAGAGTTGGTGTTTCTCTTTATGCCTTAGAGTGCTATCAAGAGGGACATCTATTGATGCTATGCAAGGGTAAATATATGACTTAGGATGAATATGTCATGCAGTATTGATATCCTAATATGATATTTTTCAAACCTGTTGAGATAAACAATTATCATTCAGTTTAGAATGCACAGGTTTGGTCACAAAAAAATTTCAACTTCTTAGATAGAAATCAAAGCCAATTCCATAGAAATGTGCACTATTTGGCAAATATGTCCAGTTACACAACTCCCTAGGTAAACTGGGAACAAAAGTATTATGATTCAACAATGAATGTACCTGTCAAGAATGACATTTCAATACTTGAATTGAAATCCCCGGAATCAAACTCTGGCCCTCTGGAGATGACTTGCGCCAACCAGGATAGACAGGATCCCGCCAGCCTATTGATTCACAGACTTGAGTTGGTGAATTAGTCCACAACCCGCCAGCTAGTAAGCAAGATTCCATAAAAGGCAACCAGATTGCCGCCAGTTGTGTGACACCAAGAACCCAGACCTACACAAAGGCTGTGGCTTGCCTAAAGAAGGTTAAGACAAGACCTGATACTGGCCCCACCAATGAGCACCAGCTGTTGTTAGTCTTCAGCCTAGATTTGGCAACACAATTGGCCAGCTCAGGCAATGTAGAGAACAGAAGCGGTGGAAGAAAACATTGTCACTTCTGTTCACCAGAGCAATGTCACAGTAAGTTTCATAATGTTGGGAATTATTTGGACAAGTAGAAAAGCGCAGAAAGCGCAGAAAGCCCAAAAACCTTTAACAAAACTGACTGATTTTACGGATGTGAATCAAATGGTTGATTGAAAATGGGTTATGGCTGCTCCTGTTTGCCGGTCAAATCTGATCCCCCCGTAAGTTGATGTTGATAAATCAACGTAATTTAAGGGTCACCAGATATGAACTTGTTAATCAGCATGGTCATCAGAAGTTGGTCACTAAAGGGTTCTTTGCAACCTGGACTAGATACTCATTTGATAATGTGGAAGGAATAGGAGCCCAGGATCCAGGCAGTATTGCTTAGTCAATTTTTGATATAAATTGAATAATTTTCACTGTTTCAACTCTTAAGAGTTGAGTCCTCCCAAAAATTTACTCAATAAAAATCATATATCCCTTGGTCTAACTTACATTTTTAAAATGCATCCTGTAGTTGGATTATTGCGTACATTCCCTACAATCTGATTCTCAGCCAAATTATTACTGGAAGATGGGGGCCTGCTGTTGGTACTTTGTTGTTGTTGCCGCCAAATGTTAATTTAATGCCTGTCAATCTTGGAGCTGTTCCTACTCCCATTGAAGCTAAAACTCATGTGCTATCCCAATCTCCTGAATTTTATGCTGAAGACACTCTGATTCTCTCACAGGCCATTTATCTAGGGCTTTTCTGGTTGGGGTTAATTATTTTACTTAACCCTAGTATCTCATTTGGAAATTTCACAAAACGGCATTTGAAGCTGTGTTGGTGGTTAATCATTAACTCTATGTGGATTTGGTGGGTGATTCCCTACCACATGGAGACAGCTTCTTATTATTCAGTGATTTCTGTCACATTACTCAACTCTTCCACATCTGAGTTTTTGGAAGCAGTTTGTCATAAGTTCATATTTCTTTTATCCTGCTCCGTTGAGATATCTGCATTCATCATGTTTATTTGCATCAGTTATTTTTGAGTTTTCAGTTTGGACTTTTCTTTAATTTGTGGTTTTCATCTCCAGTTGCAGTTGTTGAGACTGGACCATCTGTTTTCTATTTCTTTTGTGCCATGTTATTTTGGTGTCCGGATTATTTTCCTGCTTCACTCACTAATGAAATTTTGCGTGAAGTTTTGTCAGCCTTATTAATCTATTCCGGCTCTAGCCTTAGTCACAAATTACAAGTTTACCATGTGATGACAAAGGTTTCAGAGGATGCTCATGAATGGTTGTTATCCGCAGTGAAGCACAATCCACGTGTTTTAACTGAAAGTGCATCTTTGTACCCTTTGTTAAAAAAATTTATATGTATCTATTAAGGAGCTCAAAGTATATTGAAAGCTGTACGCCTTCCAACAGGGTACTACTCCGCTCTTGATATTCCTTTCTCAGTTTCTTGCCTACTGCTGTACAATTGATGTTCCTGAGGTGAATCAACTCTCAGCGTTGTGGTTAGCAGTTGACCAAACTGCCCAGGATTTGGCAGTTTGGGATTCCCTGTTAACCACAACCGAGGCCTTGGTAAGCCAAATTCTTTCTCTGGTCTCAAATCTGTTGACTTCCAAACAAGGTGTTATGAAAATTGAAGCCAAACCTGCTGCTTGCTCCTGGTTTTCTGGTAATTGTTCTGCAGTGGCTTTGTCTAGTCAGAGTTGTGATCACTCCCCCTGTTTCTTCTCAGTCACAATTGGCTATCTTGAACAAACCTGCCAAGGTAGACAAAATGCCAGTGGTGTCACCCACCAAGAGTTTTTTGGCTATGCTCCAGCATGTTGTGGCCACAAAGTCTTTGGTAGTTGAGCCCAAAGAGTTGCCTCTTGTTCCCATCAATTGTGATTGTCCTGTCTTCCCTGAAGCTGCCCAAGAAATGATTGAGTGTTATTTTCAGAAGCACCCTGCCTCCTTAACTTCTGTCTGTATCACTGAAAGGAAGCAAGATCCTTCTGAGGTTGCAACATTTGTGGCAAATAAATCTACTTCTGGTTACTTCTTGCTTTATGATAGAATCAATAACGGCCAAACTATCTATCAATCAGCCATTTTGTTGAATACCAGTGTGTTCAAGAACTTCATGAGTGTTGAGACTGCAGACTTGTTGCAACTCAAGTAGCATCCTGGAATGCTGGTTAGGGGTGGAAACTGTCAAACATTTCCCTCTTTCCAGTTTAAAAAGCCGGTGAAATTGTAGTTGTGGGTCAATCTTTTACCGCAAGGTTCTTCATATGCTCTACTCTTATGTATTCTATTATCTTAGGAGTGGACTGGAGGCGGGACCATAATGTATTGACCTTGCTAAAAGAAAATGAATTGCAAGTGGACCACTCTTTGGGCATATACATCTGTATTCTGTTGTTGGGTATGTCGGAATTAGAGCAGGTTTATCAGACAATCCAGTCAGTTCCTGTTCCTACATGTGTAAGTTTGGATTTACCAGCATGTCTTCAACCCTGGTTGGCAGCATTTGATGCCACTAGGGGTGAGGTCCTTCCCAAGCACACTCAGTTTGACTTTGACTTTAAGGTTACTGTTGATCTGATTTGTATTGTGTCTCCCATTTACCCTTTGACCTTAAAGGAGGACGCATGTTTGGAGGAGTGGACTCAGGACATGTTGGCAAAAGGATACATCTTTAAGAAGGCTTCATCAATATGTTCTACATTGTTGTTTGTTCAAAAATCTGATGGGTCTCTCTGTCCTTGTGTTGATTACAGGAATTTGAACATCATTACAATTCCTGATCCCTACCCTTTACCTCTTGAGGCACAAATTTCTTGGTGTGTCAATAAGGCAAAGGTATTCTCAAAACTTGATCTGTTGAATGCATTAAACCAAATCAGGATTGCAGAAGAAATGAAATGGTTAACAGCATTCAGAACTAAGAAGAGTATCTTTCAATTTCGCGTTATGCCTTTTGGATTGAAGAATGCCCAAGCTTACTTTCAGCAGTTAATTGATTCAGTCTTGGGGGACCTCCTAGGTGTATGTGGCAGTGTATATATGGAAAACATCTTGGTGTTATCTCCAGATGAGGAGTTACATAAGGCCCACCTGTCAGCAGTTGTAGAGCGCATCCTCCAGGCTAATTTGATCATCAAACATAGTAAGTGTGAATTCTTTAAACGTAAGGTTACCTTCCTGGGTAATATTTTCTTTGAGGATGGCCACACTATTACCCATGACAAGGAAGCAGCAGTTTGAGAGTATGCTACGCCTGTGACAATATCCCAACTTTGTAGTTTCTTGGGTACTTGTACGTTCTTGAAGGAATTTACCCCTCACTTGTCAGAAGTGGCTGCCCCCTTGTATTCAGCAAGCAGGAAGACAACTTTGGTCTGGACGCCTGAGTGCGCAAACGTTTTTGCAGCAGTCAAAGCTCTTTTGTTGTCTTCATCTGTGTTGAGACATGTGGATCCTGAGCTTCCTTTTGTGGTTTCCGCAGATGCCTCTAAATATGCTGTGGCTGGTGTGTTGCTACAAACTGCTGCTGATGGTGTTGAGAGACCTGTAGGGTATTTCTCCCAAAATATGGAGGCTTGGAAACACAATCATATGATTTATGAAAAAGAATTGCTGGAAGTTGTGGAATATTTAAAGCATTTTCATCACCATCTCATGTTGGTGTGTCATCTGTTTGTAGTAAGGACCAACCATAAAGCTCTCCTGTACTATTTTCAAGCCAGGATTTTGTTGGGTCACCAATCTCTATGGTATGGTGATCTGACAAGGTACAAGTTCCGCTACAAGTTTATCAAGGGAGCCAATAATCATTTGGCAGATGCGTTGAGCAGAAATCCTTCCCATCTTCCAGATGTTGGTATGGACGTCAAGTTCAATACACACACTATGATACCAGACAAGGCTGTGGTTCCTTTTGCACTATCTCTGCCTGCTACGCTTGCCACCATGTTCTTAACCAAGGGTGCAGACTTAGACTTATATTCCAAAGTGAAGTTTTTGCAGCCTCTGTCCAAAGGTTACAATAGGTTATCAGAACTAGCATGTGCAAATCCTGTTGGCCAGCTACAGGGTTATCACAAGATAGGACCAATTTTATATCATAAAGGATGCTTGTGGGTTCCAGAGGGAACTATTCAGGACAAAAACATGGAGGCTTATCACACCTGTCCTACAGCAGGCCACCCAGGGAAAAAAAACCGGTGGAACTCATCTGCCAACAGTATTCATGAAAAGGTTTGACAGTGCAGGTGGAGGCTTAAGTTTGTGACTTCCTGGTATGTGTTTGGTCTGAGGCAAGCAAAAACAAGACTACTGTTTTTTGATTCCTTTACAACCAGCTGCAGGGCCCTGGACGTTGGTGTTGGTGGATTTCATCAGAGAACTTCTGAATTCTGATGGGCTTAATGCAATCATGGTTGTTGATTGCTTCACAAAAACGACACACTTTATTCCCTGCTTAGTCACAATTACTTTGGTAGAGACAGCTAGGCTGTTTGTGAATAGAATCTTCTCCCTGTATGGCATTCTGATGGAGATTGTGAGTGACCATGGGCCCCAATTCATTGCTCAGTTCTGGGAAGCTTTTACTGGAATTCTGAAATCAAATTGTGTTGTTCCACAGCTTTGCACCCCCAATCAAATGGACAAACAGAGAGGGTAAACCAAAGTTTGGAGGTCTACCTGTGCTGCTATACTAATGTGCAGCATTACAACTGGTGTGCTAACATACCCTTGGCAGAGTTCACATATAATAATGCCCCACACACGTCAACTCAGGTTTCACCATTCTATGCCAATGTAGGTTACAATTCCTCATCCAACATGGGTCCTTGTTTGGTTAGCAATGTAGAAGCTGCAACTGATCAAGCTGCTGCATTGAAGCAGGTTCATCAGGAGCTTCAGATTACTCTTGCCACTGCTGTGAAAACTTACAAGGAATATGAAGATTGCAAGCGCCAGGAAGGTCCCACTTACAGGCCAGGTGATTTAGTCATGATTGATGCTTGCAATATGAGACTGAAGGTTCTCTATCGCAAGTTAGGGCCTAAGCAAGTTGGCCCCTTCAAAGTTGAACGTTAAATTAGTCCCTTTGCATACCAATTAGATTTACCCCTGGCTTTTAAGATTTTAAACACCTTCCACAAATGCTTACTTACTCCTTTTAAGGGTACTGATATCCCTTCTTCCCAATCCATTCTTGTGGAAGGAGAACCTGAGTATGAGTTGAATTGTATTTTGGCTTCTTGTAAGAATCAACACCATCTAGAGTATTTTGTGTTGTGAAACAGTTATCCTGATTCTGAAAACTCATGGGTTCCCCACTATCATTGCTCCAACTCCCCAGATCTTATCCAAGAATTCTATGATTGCAACCCAACTGCCATTGGTCACCCCAAGATTACCTAAGCTGCAATGAAACTTCCCCCTGCCCACAAAAACTTTTCCTTATCCCATCTTCTGGATGATGGTATTGTGCCCCAGGCTAAAGCAGAGGGTAATGTCACAGTAAGTTCCATAATGCCGGGGATTATTTGCCCAAGTAGGAAAGCGCAGAAAGCCCAAAAACCTTTAAAAATTTGACTGATTTAACGGATTTGAATCAAATGGTTGATTGAAAATGGGTTATGGCTGCTCCTGTTTGCCGGTCAAATCTGATCCCCCCGTAAGTTGATGTTGATAAATTAACGTAATTTAAGGGTCACCAGATATGAACTTGTTAATCAGAATGGTCATCAGAAGTTGGTCACTAAAGGATTCTTTGCAACCTGGACTAGATACTCACTTTAAAATGTGGAAGGAATAGGATCCAGGCAGTATTGCTTAGTCAATTTTTGATATATATTAAATAATTTTCACTGTTTCAACTCTTAAGAGTTGAGTCCTCCCAAAAATTTACTCAATAAAAATCATATATCCCTTGGTCTAACTTACATTTTTAAAATGCATCCTGTAGTTGGATTATTGTGCTACATTCTCTACAATCTGATTCTCAGCCAGATCATTACTGAAGGATGGGGGCCTGCTGTTGGTACTTTGTTGTTGCCGCCAAATATTAATTCAACGCCTGTCAATCTTGGAGCTGTTCCTACTCCTGTTGAAGCTGAAACTCATGTGCTATCCCAATCTCCTGAATTTTATGCTGAAGACAATCTGATTCTCTCACAGGCCATTTATCTAGGGCTTTTCTGGTTGGGGTTAATTATTTTACTTAACCCTAGTATCTCATTTGGAAATTTCACAAAACGGTATTTGAAGCTGTGTTGGTGGTTAATCATTAACTCTATGTGGATTTGGTGGGTGATTTCCCACCACATGGAGACAGCTTCTTATTATCCAGTGATTTCTGTCACAAGCAAGCCCAACCAGGATCTGCTGCCCTCAAAAATCTAATCCAAGATCTATGCCCTTCCAGAAATTGCCCATGGGTCTGAAGTCTGCAAAAATTGAAGATGTAAAATCACTTGGTATAAGAACCCTGGTGGTATGGGGATGGCCATATTGTCATTTTTGATAATAAAGTTTATGAACCTTTGGTTTGAGCAAATCCTACCTTTTTTAGATTTAGGGATATTTCATCTCAACTCTGGCCAAGTAGACAACCAGGTGATCTCCCACTCTAGAGACAAACCTGCTGACCCACTACCAGCACTTAACTATCCCCCTGAAGCACCCTTTGGACCAGTGCATTTCACCAAATACCAACTGAACCCCACCTACTCTAAGTTCAACTTGGAGAACATATTAATTGTCAACCCCTTGGAAAGGACTAGAGAGACCAAAACTATAGGCTGTGAAGGAAAGGGATACATGAGGCAGCCAAGATTTTTCAAAGAAAAGTACAACTATCTGCCCATCTACCTGGTTCCTATGACTCCACCTCTGACCCTTCAACCCAACTGCCCAATTTAACCTGCTGCCAAGACCACGTCCACCCAGAAGTTTGGAGTACTCTACATTACTCTGACAGGTTTGATAGACTCCATGGTGCCCAACTCTGACCCTTTGTCCTTACTTGGGTGGTCCCTATCTTATGTTATCAAGTTAGCACCCATCCTATGGTGGGCATTACCCACTGGCTGTCAAGGTACCCCGTCTTGAGCCATCTAATGCCTCTAACTATGCCTGGATTCCTGACAGTACCAAACACTAGAGCACATGAGATTTTGGTCACAGAAAGAATATACTATGCCTACTATTTTTTAAGAACACATCAAAATCAGTCACAAAGTTAAAAACTTGATCCAACAACAAATTCTAACAGCAACTGAAACATACAACAAAAAATATCAGAACAAATCAATGTACCTATAATACTTTTACCAGTTTATGCCAATCAAGATGTACAATATAGAACATAAAAAGGAAATACATGTTCTGAGTGGCTGTTTTTGAAAAAGCCTATCAAATAGATCAAAATTATCAAAACATACAAGTAACAGTGCACATTTACGGCCAAAAATAATTAATATAGAAATTTAAAAATCTAATTTGAAATAAACAGTAGTGTGTACAAGCTTTCATGCTACTATACTGTAGATTCAGAACCTGTTGGGAAAATGCAGGATTTTCATATTCTTTTGCGTAAACTCACCAACTTACTGGAATATTTTTCATCCTTTTATATAAAAGTAGGTTGTTCTAGGATGAAAATTACTCCATTGAGTTGGTGAGTTCATGCAAAAGAATATGACAATCCTGCTTTTTTACCTTTAGGTTCTGAATTTACAGTATATGAACAGATAAAAATTATAATAAGTAATTTATATAGATAGACTAATTTTATTTTCATTTTATACCAGAATTGATACATCAAAACAGCAGAATAAAGGAGCTGAAGGAGTACACCATGGACATGGACACCCTCATGGGCCAAAAGAACAGAGCAGCTGTAGTCCAGGAGAGGGAAGGTGGGAGTTGTGCTGAATCAGGTGATGAAACCCAAGCTAACAGATACCGCAAAAAACCCAGGGCAACCATAATGAAAGCACAGCTATTATCAGCCCCAGGGATCCCAAGCTGTCTAGAAAAGTCAACAAACTACCACTGCCTGAAGGGTAAACACCACCACCTCTGAAAGGGTGTCCTTTGTATAAACCCATTTAAAATGCTAATATGGTATTTCTGCTAGCATTATAGAGAGTGTGAAGCCTGTTCTAGAGGTAGGACACGCCATTTCAAAAACGGCATCTCAAAAAATGCCATCTCAAATTTAATTTGAGATGGCGTTTTTTGCGTTAGTGATTTTGAATCACAAAAAATAAAATAAACAATAAAATAGTTAAAATTTACATATACTTTTATAATGCAGCATCTCAAATTTACGCCATCTCAATTCTGTCACTTTGAGTAGGATTAATTAAATCTTATTTTGCTAACTTTATTTACATATGAAAACACTTAGTGTGGGGTGTGTTTACGCCATCTTGACTTTACGTCATTTTGAATTACGCCATTTACCTTAAACTAAAATAAGCTTATACCTGAACTAAAATAAAGCCTGTGATATAGTGCCAGAAGATGTTCCTATAGTATTAATATAAGACACTTATAATAAGAACAACCTAAATATATGTTACTATGCTAGTCCTTCTAGTGATTGTCATTGCTGGGTAAAAAAACCAGTTTTGTTATATGTAATTTATAACTTTATTATACATGGATATGTTAATAAGGGTTTCATCAATAAAATATTTTAATAGTGATCTTAATATTGAAGGGGGTGATTACGCCATTTCAATTTACGTCACTTCAAATTCCACTGAGTTTCACATCACCCAATTGATTTGATGCGCACAATGGACAGGGGAAAACAAGGGGAAATTACCTATGACGCCAGGTTACACTATATCATTTTCCCCACCACAATTCTTGCTTTCCACTTTTCAAAAGTATAGTTTCACATCAAAAACAATATTAATAAAAAATGTAAGAAAACATATGAAACTTTGCAAATATATATTTTTTGATCTCCTCTAAACAACTGGGTACTTTAAACCCCAGTTGTATAAGCTAGTTTTTGAGAAATTCAAGTTTTACTCTTTGGCCCGGTTGAGGTAACTCCACTGTAAATTTGTTAATTTAATATAAAAAATGGTCAAAAACACTATGTTTTTGAGCTACAGCACCTCAATTACATCACTTCAAAAACGCCATCTTGAGAGCAAGTTTTCAGTCAAAACTCAAAGTTTTGCCTACTTGTGTTACTAATAAAAAAATTATTATTTCAAAATAAAAATCATTGAAATTTTGATAGTATATATTATTTGATCTTCTCTACAATTTTATGTAAAAAAGTTGATACTTTTATATTAAAATTTTTTAAATTTTCTCTTTAAAAACAACCCCCAAATTGCTCATATTTTGATACTAATTCACTTTTAGATGCCTGCTAAGTCCATCAACAAAGCTGCGTCCAAGGCCTCCAAAGGCAAGACCACTCCTCCCAAGGCCAAAAAGGCTAAAACTACCCCTAAAAAGCAGCCTGCTAAGGGGAAAGCTCCTCACAAGACACCTACACCCTCACCAGAGCCTGAGGAAACAAGCCCAACCCCTCCCCATTCTCCTTTTGTTTACTCCCCATCAGACCCTCAAGAGAAGTTGTTCAACTTCAATTGCCATTCTGACCTCACTTCAGAGCCTGAGGATGAAGAAGAGCAGGAGCCTGAGCCTGGTGCTCCTGAAGATGAGCCAATTGAGCTCTGGGATCTTAACTCAATCCACAATGTATGCAACTGAAATGACACATTTGCTGTGCCCGCCACATGCCCTGTCAGCTATCCAATTATGACAAAGAAAGGGGGTGCTGGCTTTGTCCACAAGGGCTACAGCTTCAGCTGCAACAATGAGAAGAAGCCCATCCGTCAATATCACTTCAAATGTGATAACGTTAGCTGTCCAGCTAGACTTACCACCTATGGGTTCACTTGGTTTAAAGCCCTGACTATTGGGCATGACTGTGCTGAGCCTTTCAATCCTCTGTATCAACTGATCTGCTGGTTTCTTTGCCAGGTCATACCAATCACCAAAGACCAAACTGCAACTGAGGTCGTAAACAATGTGCTCATTAATCTAAATGATACCCAACTGGCAACTGTTGGTGGCGCCTCAAAACTACAGATATATCTCACTGACCAGAGATATGCTCTGAGCACTGAAGGCGTCAGTGCTACATCAATTGACCAGTTGATTTTAACTGAAGAGCAAAATCTTTCACAGCATTAAGAGAGATTCCTCCTTCACAATGATGGGCAACATGCCCCAGAGCAGATCATCTGCTTTGCTACCTCCCAGGATCTTTGCAGCCTTTTAAAATGCAAGACCTGGCTTGCAGATGGAACATTCTCAACCTGCCCAAAGCTCTTCAGCCAGCTTTAGAATATCCATGGGCAGGTTGGAAATCTAGTTCTTCCCCTGGTCTTCTTTTTCCTCCCAAATAAGAAGCAGTAAACTTATTTCCGGGCTCTAACAATATTAAAGGCCAAGTTGGATGAGATCCTCCCAACAATTGAAGAGGAGCCAAAGGAGACTAGAGGGCGCAAGAAAAAGGCCCAGTCAGAGGAAGCCACCCCAATCAAGAAAAATCCCAAAAGCCTTCCATACCATGAATACCTGGTAGTAGATTTTGAGCAGGCTCAGGCCAATGATTTTATTAGAGTCTTCAAGAGCTTCCCTCAGGGATGCTACTTTCACTTTTGGCAGGCACTCTGCTGCCGCCTCCAAAAGTGCTCTGCACTTTGTGAGCTGATCTACACTGAAGGCACAAAGGAAGCAAAGGACGTGTTCAACTGCTTTGCTGCCCTTGCCCTTGTGCAAAAGGAGGAGACAAATGCTTTTTACGACACCCACCTCTGCCATCCTTACATTATTGCCAACCAGGCAGCCTTTGTGCCCTTTATTGAGTATTTTGAAACTCAATGGGTTGGTATTTTTCAGGGAGCACGCCACATTAGAAAAGGCAGTGACTCAATCACATGGAACTGCTTTAAGCAGGTAAAAGATGGCCTAATCAAGACCACCTCTTATCTTTAAGGGTGGCATAGTCAATTTGTCACAAGGGTCTGGGTTCAGAAGCCCAAGTTCAACAAAATCATGGTGCACCTCAAGACTCAACAAGCCATCTCCGCCCACCTCTTTAAAACAGGCATGAAGACTAAGGGTGATCCCCCCTAGAAAACCAAAGTGGTGAAAAAGTATACAGAGATTAGCAAGGTGGTCCTTGCCTACTATCCCAAGGATAGCAAGCTTGAGCATCTCTAAGCTATCTCAGTTGCTCTTTCTACTAATATTTGAGCCCTTTCCTAATAAATTCTTCTTTATCTTCTCCCTTATTTCCTTTAATTTTATCATTATTTTTGACTTTTTTAGTATTTGGTACAATTACATGCTTATTTTAAAGTATATTTTATAGTTAAACTAGATGAAAATGGTTGTTTTTGGGTATATTTTAACTTTTGGGCTTTACGCAACTATGTTGCTACTAATTGACCCCATTTTTTATTGCAGATTTGGAATTCTGAGGCTTTTTTAAGCCTAGAAAATTTTTTTTAATTTTTATTTTTGGGTAGTTTTTGGATTTCAAAAAATCTAAAATTTTAAAACCGTTTTTTCTTAGTCAAAATGCCGTAAATCAAAATGGTGTTTTTACTAGTAAATTGAGATAGCAGAAATTTGAGATGGCGTATTTTGAGATGGCATTTTTTGAGATGCCGTTTTCAAAATGGCGTGTCCTACCGCTCTAGATACCACATACAAGCCATACATGAGTGGTGGCAAAGGGCAAGACAATGACAAAGAACCACATCATTTCCAAACCACTGATGGTCAGCAGGTGCCCAAAAAGGTTGCTGTGTTCTACATCCAAGTGCATATGCCCTGTGTCATGGCAGAGCCCAATGAGTCAATGCCTACCTCCAAAAAGCCCAAGTACACCAACATCCCAACTCCACCTGTGAGACCTTTATCAGGCTTATCAAGGAGACTCAAATAAAAAGAAGGCTGCAGCTATTGTTAGTCTTTTAAAGAAATCAGCACATTGGTTATATAATACATACCTGAAAACTGGTGCTGTTCTTCCTTCAGAGAAATACTAGTACAAGTCTACTATATTAGAAAAGGAGCATATCTGGGCAATCAAGCAGTGGATCAACAGAAATTTCCATCTTGAACTGGAAAATATACAGTCCATGGTTAAATCTATCTTGGAATTGAGGCCTCAATTTTGATCTATTATTGCACTGTGAAGAGTTTGAGTTTCTCTTGAAAAGAACTTGAGGTTTCTCCATACAATTAAAATAGCCCAATAAACATCAATACCTGTCATAAATACACTAATATGTACACCACACTAAAAGGCACAGCATAGTAAAATTTTACTATATTTATGAATTGCCCTTTGTGTTTTCCATGTGCAATGCCTATGGTAATGTGCCCAAAGGTGCCAAGGATGGTGTATCCCAGTAGGCAACTGCCATAATTAAATCACTCCACAAGTTGAATCACTATATTTCAACAATCATAATTAAAATACTCTAATGTCAACAGCATTGGAAAGTCAGAATTAAGTTTTTACTCATGCAGACTACTAAATGTTGATACTTTTTTAATAAGCAGAACCCTGTTTCCTGAACATTTTACTTAATAAAAATTAGGCTTCAAAATACTTTTAAGGGTAATGTGACTACATAAATTTAAAAAAGACCATCAAAATAATAAACAACTATTAAAAAAATTCATAAAAATACACTTCAAAAACAATTCACTATGATATTAGCTATTTTTACTATAAAATATTTTTCCCACTTATAAAAATAAAAACCCAATATACAAAAAGGTACTAAATAAAAATTAACATATTACAGGAAAATTCAATAATCAGAAAAGTTAATATAAAATTATTTTTATATTAAAAACTAGAAAAATACATATACTTTACTAATAAAATATCACCATAGGCCATACAATACAGCATAAGGCATCAAGCTATCAATAAAAAGTCAATGATTTTATAAAAACAGTATCATAAATTATTAATGATTCATTTAGAATAACTATTTATATAAAAATATTATACTGAACAAATAAGAACTATATACAAAATTAGACAATACTCAATAAATTTAATTAAAAGCTAGACTGTTATCACCTGGCAGCCATTAAGAACTGTGGCAATCTTCTTGATGTATTCCCCAAGCTCTGAAAGCTTATATTTGGCCTTGATAACGTCCTTGATTTTCTCTTGATATTGCTTCTCTTTAGTGATTCTCTTCTTCTTGGATGGGTGGTTCTCAATATCCCTGATGTATGAAACAGTCTTTCCCTGTTGGACTTTGAGGTGCAAGTAGAAGTTATTGTATCTGGGCTTGATTCCAAAGGAAGACTTGATATGCTTATGCCAGCCCTCTAAAGATGAAGTAGTTTTCATCTTATCCTTAATAACTGCCTGGTAGCAGTTCCAGGTGGCTTTGGCTATGGGCTTGCTCCAGTGCTTAGTGACCTTATCTCCAATCCACTGTGGCTCATAATATTCAATGAAAGGGTAGAATGCATCCTCATGTTTCTTGATATATGGTTCCTGGCATAGGAGGTCAAAGGCTTGCCCAGTATGCTCTGGCTTTACAAAGGCTAGTGCTATAAACTACTTAATTAAGAACATGCACTTTCCTGATTTATCTAAACGGTGGAGCCTGTTGAGCTCAGGTAGACCCTTTAGCTGCCTATTGATAGCCTGCCAATAATGAAAAAAACACCCCTGGACCTCTCCATCAAAGGTACTTACAAAAGCGTTATACTGGACAGTTTCATAGTCCATGATTATAGTTGAAGGGCCAAGTGCTTTATCATGAGCTTATTGTTCTACAGCAAGGGAGACTTTATCTTTTTCATCATCATCTGGATTGACTCTAGTGTTATGGCCAGGGGGACTCTTTTCATTGCTGAGTAGGGCCTTAATGCCTTCCTGAAGGATTTTAAAGGCCCTTGTGTAGGTATCTTCTGTTGTCCCAGGAAGCAGAAAGTAGTCAAATGGGAGCACCTTGCCTTAAATGTGTGAATTTAAAATCCATAGTTGGTAAAAAAAAGTGGGGACATACTGCAAAGGTACTGCCACATAACCAGGTCTCTGAATCTCTTAACTGCTTCAGGTTCTGTTGTATAGCATATCATATAATTCTTGCCTCTGCTGTAGGTCCATCATCATGTAAAAGGAATACCTCATCACCATTAAAAATCTTCAACTCCTCTGTCAAGACTAACTCTCATTGGATCATGACAGATTTCTTATGAGGGAATAGATCATGACATTTGTCACATATGTACTTTACTAACTGATTTCAGTCAGGGATGAGCTTCAGGTTCTCATTACTTAGGTGTGTGGTGGCCTTGATTGCCAGATAATAATCCTTGATGTCTTTGGAGACTGGTTTCATTTAGTAGAGGTACTAATTTAGAAGCTTTTCAATAAGATTTATTGGAGCATTACATGTATGTTCTCCTTTTTAACTGGTAACTTCATCTCATCCTTCTGTGTTGATCATGGCAGCGTAGCTTCTAATTTCACACACATAATGCTTGCTTCTTCCTGCTCTCTTATAATTGTTGCAATTGAAAATATAGCTATCACAGACTATACTTGTACCTCCTTTGACAGACATTAGAGGGAAACCCCAAGGGAACTTCTTTGGAAGCTTAAACTCTTCTTGGAAGTTACAAATGTTGTGAACCTTGAGGAGGTCCCATGTGCTAATTGGTGCTTGATGGTGTAAGAAAGATAATAATCAGGATCTTCTTTATTGATAATTGATGAGGAGGATGGATGTGAAGATTTATTGGGTGGTGGAGGAGAATTATCTAGAGTTGGATCCTTGCGCTTCTTGGACTGGGATGAGCTTGATTCCTTGGGGCTTGATCCCTTTGAGCTTGGTTCATATGGACTTGGCTGGGGTTCTAGAATCTTGGGTATTTTCTTTCTTCCTTGCTTGTTTAGTGGAACCTCATCTCCTTCTGATTGGTACCATCTTGGAGAAGAGGAGGGGGCAGGGGAGGGCTCTTTGCTTTCAGGGTCTGGGGTCTTATCCTTTGTCTTCTGTTTTGTTGAGGGCTCTTTGGCTGGTTTTTTGTTGGGGTAGGGACTTTGGGCCTTTCCAGAGGCTTTGGGTACTTTCTTGGTTGACTTGGGGTTATTTTGTGGCTTCTTGGAAGATTTGTCCTACAATAATTAGAGTAGAGTTCATAAAGTAAGAATAATCATGTGAGACATGAATAAAATTAAATAATAATCACTTGTTTTAAATTTTATTATTAAGTAAATAGTTTATAGAAGTATAGAAAGTAATTTTAGAGCTATTTTATTATTAAAGAATAGAAAAAACCCCATGTTTAAATAAAAAGTTGACATTCTGGTAGTCACAGTAGTCAAAAATATTTAATTTAGTTTGTCAGCATAAAAAACGCTTTAATTTTGACGTCAACATACTGACAGTCAGCATTGAAGTGGAAAACACTATGTAAATCACTTATAAAGCTTGGTTAATATTTTCTAGAGTTGGTTTTTTAAGGCCAAAATTGATTATTTTTAAATTTAAAAAAAATTAAAGAGTTGCATATGTAACTTATGAAAACTAAATAATAGGGATTGTAGAGGGAAGTCTAAAGTACAGCCCTGGGTACTTTGATCTGAATTATCATACCATTGTATATGGGCTTTTTGTTAAGTGGCAGTATTTTAGCAATAAACTAGTGAAGGTGTCAACATGGAGGCAGTCAGTGTTCTTTTATACTGTAAATTCAGAACCTAAACATAAAAATACGGGATTGTCAAATCCTTGGGCCAAATTTTGAATCACTTTTGCGGACAACTCAGCTGAGTGAAAAAATAAAATATTTAATAAAATCAACCATATATTTGACTTTTTTGGTTTATTTAAATTGGCAAATTTTGAATCTCTTGATCAGATAACTCAACTAACAAAAGACAAAACTCAGCAAACAAATGCAGGATACATGAATCAGAAATGCGGGATTCTAATGTACAATTTGATATTTCCTGTATTTCAAACAAATCATAGACATCATGGAAAACTTAAAGAATCTGAAATTGCGGGATTGTAAAATCCAAGAACCAAATTTCAAATCAAAAATGAGGTAAATTTGAAATAAATATAATTTATGGGTGTCTCAAAAAGGATGCTAAAGGATATAGAGTGGATTTGTGCTAATTCTTTTAGGAATCATAGACATTCTCAAAAATCACCCTATTCCATTTTAGGACGGCTAAAATTTAGAGGCTTGATTACAATAGATTTTAAGAAACGCTAATAATAAAATAGAATTATATATTACAATCTATCTTATCACATTGTCTTTTCCTTGATGTGTTGACAGTTTATTTGCTGTTGATAATGTGCTTGCAATTAATTGGATAGTTTATCTTTCCCCCTCCTTTCTTCCTTGAAAAGAAGTTTTATGGCCCCTGGCGTAGCCAGGGGCAAAAAACTTTTAAAAAATTCTGCGTCATCAGGAGGTTAGCTCATATATCATTATATGGGTTTGTGGTCGGCTATATTAGTGATTTAGAGTGCAGAATATTACATCATTTCCAGTTTAGACAATTTTACATTTCACTTAATTTCTTGTCTAAACATGGTTGTTGAGATTGAATTTTTCATTTGATTTTATCCAGAGTGGAGCTTCTTGATTTGGGTTGATTTGTCCTAGTTTCTTACTGTACATTTAATTTGGATTCCAGTTCCTGCAATTAATATCTGAGTTTACTAGTGGCATTCAAAAGTGATTTGAAATTTAGTTCTTGGATTTGACAATCCCGCAATTCCAAAAAACATAGTAAACTTAATGAAAATGGATGATGGATTTGAATGCTTCAAAAATGATTCCAGTTAGTTCATTTTGTCCATTAAAAATATGCAGTTTGACTTGAAATTTGCAAAGTGGCTATGAGTTCCCACATTTTCAAATATTCAAATAAATGCTCAAAAAAATCAATTTAATTAAAAAAGGCCATCCCACAAAAGTGATTCAAAATTTGGACCAAGGATTTGACAATCCCGCATTTTTATGTTTAGGTTCTGAATTTACAGTAGTAACTCTCCTATTAAATCTTGCTTAAATCATGTCACTTTGTTTTCTTAGCCAAACCCCTTTGTTGCAATTTAGGTGATGTGTCAATTTGATACAAAGTCAACATTATAAATACATATATAAATTCTAGTTTCAACATATGTGTTTTGGCTTAAGTGGACTTCTAAAAATAAGCTATATATTAATCCAATGGGTTTACTATAGAAATAAATAGCTTAATAATACAAAGAACACCATTAAAGTTGGTATAAGTCTTTGTTCAATGCTTATCTTAATATATATTTAATAAAAACAGTAGTATAAAATATAAAAAATAGTTATTTATAGAATAATGTGCATTTTATTAAGAAGATTATTGATTCTTATTTGGGGTTGACATCCAGATATTACTTACTGGAGTTGACCTTAATGTAAAAGTACAAAGAAACTTACAATTTCATAGTAAATTATATTAGTTTTTTGGCCTAAAAATGAGTCTTTGTTTAAATGGTGTCAACATTATGCCTGTTCTCTTTCAATTTTGAAATTCTGACTTAATAATTCACTATGAAAAATTAGCTTAGTTTTGGAAATTTCCAATTCTGATGGATAAATACTAAAAATAATGTTGACTTACTGAATGTTAACAATTTGTTGGCATTCAGTAGTTTGACTTGCAGAATGAGTTAATTCTGGTAGTTGCCTGAAATTACAGGTAGTAGCCCTTTGATTAAGGGTGGTCTCTAAATTCTCACACCACTTTATTACATGTTTGTAATAAGCAGCAATGTGGGGGCGTATATATGAAGTGAGCTCTTGAAAAATGATATCAATAGCAGTAGACAGGTACTTCTGAGAGCAGAGATGCTTACATTAGTTATCAGAGATAAGTTCAAACATGCTTTGAGTTCAAGCTTGTACCTGGAAAGCCTGAAGACAATTTGTGGCAAGGCTTAATACAACTTATATATCTTACAGAACTGATAGGTCAACATATAAGGGTAATGAACCAAGATGGGATGCATCAAAAGCGTCATATAGTCAGTAAAATGATGAGCATAGTAGAAGTGTCATGTAGGCAGATAAGTAACATATAGCATGGATGCCTGCTGAAAATGAAGTTGAAGAGACAGTTGAGGTCCACCTAGAGGGAGGAAGACACCTTTGTCCTCAGCAAGGTGTTGTGCAGTAGAATTTAACTTTGAGCCTTTTTCTCCCATTGTGGAAAGCCCTCAGGATTCCAGACTACTGATGAAAAGAACAATAGGGATTGGACCCACTTTCTGAGTTGCTGCGCCATGTGAAATATTCCACTAGCATAAGAAAACATGTCTAGTACTCAGTGCACTACACCCAAAAGACTTCCCCTTGTGTGAAAAATGCTTTCTCAAACAGCTTCAACATCTTTTGAATTTCCAATCAGTGTAGTGAGAAATAACTAACACTTATCTAGCCTGAAGGCAAAAGTAAGGATCAAGAAGACCAACTCCCAGCAATATTATATTCCTGTTTAAAACAACACCAAAAAACAATTAATGTGCTATATTTCTAGGAAGCCCAACAGTACACACCACCTTTTCAGAGCTCTATGTACTAGTAAGGTATTGATCAAAATTTCACAGTAGAGAGCCCCAAGACAGCAACAGTTCATAACCAACTTTCATACAGTGACAGTTAGCTTGATGTAGGCAATCTTATGATTTACTCTTTTTTAATAAGGGTTCAAAAGAGGGGTCAATTGCAGAAGAACAGCATGAGTTTATTTGGTTGAAAAATTAAAGGGTATATGTTTTCTGAATGACAGCATAGGTATCAGGTGGCTATAAGAGTGACATGTGTTAAATGATGAGAAAATATGTGAAACCATAACACTGATAGCTCCTGCAGCAAGAAGAATTTTTTAGGCTCTTCTTTAGGCTTGGATAAAAGACACAACTTTCAGGGATCCAGTCTTGGGCGGCCAGCCCGTTGTTTTCAGGGGTGACTTGGGCCGGGTTTTTTGCGGGTAAAGCCCACCACAAGAGAGGAGCTAATTTAAAAAGGTAGGAGAAGGACTTCCCCACCCAGGACCACAGGCCGGCAGCCGGGATTATGATGTCAATCACCCCTGTGAGGGTGATGTACACAATTCTGAACATCTTGCCAGTGTGGTCAGTTGGGAGGTTGGGTGAGGAGGCGGGCATAGGCTTGGGGGTCACAGGCAGTTTCATGAAGAGCTTGTAGGCAGGAAGATAATTGAACTTCCCTCTAAAAAATTTGGGTGTTGAGAATATCCACAGGCCTTTATGGTTGTATCTAACTTCAGATTGTATGAAGACAAAGGATCTTGTTTGGGTATCTTTTCTGGGGTGTAGTCCTTATATTCAGGTTTCAAAGGGCATTCTGTGAAGTGGATGGGGACAAAGAGAGCATCTGAAAGACAGGAATATGCATGCAGAGGAGCAGGAGGGCCAGGAGATCTTGTACTTATTTGATAGATGACAAATACAAAATAAGGCAGTAGCTGTGTAAGCTAAAATAACATAACCTTTATGCAAAAATGGCAATAAGTTTGGAGTGTGGGGTCCTTTGATCTATATAGCACCCTACTTATAAACTTAATATTTTCCATGGGGGTTCATCAGGACATTGGGAAAGGTAGGCCTGGGAGTTCTGGGTGCTCTGTTTCAAAGAGGCAAAATGGCACCTAGGCCAGGAGTTCTTTCATTGGTCAGAGATCTTTAATTATCTACTTGATTATCTTGCTCTAGAGTTGTGTCATGGGGTCAGGCTGTGGGCTCATGCCTCTTTCTGGGGATGGTTCTTGATTGGCCACCAGTGTAGACTTCAAGCTCATGAAGCTAATGGTTAAAATTTCATTGCCTCTATTAGGCGCCCTGATTAATCCTCCATTTGGCGCACTTATTTCTTTGGTTTGGCTTGCTTTACTATTTGGACCATCATTCTTGGCTTCAGCTTGCAGGGGATCAACCTCAGGAAAACGCGGGCAGGCAGCCCGTGGGGATTCAGAGTCAGGTTTCAAATCCCACTCTTGGGCCTGGGTTTCCAGGGGGAAAGAATTGTCAATCCTGACAACAACAGAGATATCATAAATGTAATATCATGGTTTTACTAAGACATTGGTTATTATTCAGGCCCTGAAAAGGCAGGACATGAAATAGAAATTTATAAATAGGGCTAGAAAGGGTACACTGAGGTATGAAAAGCACATCAGAAAAGATAATGAATTGAACTTATTTTTTAAATAAAAATGGGTTTTGGAGTTTATCATGTTTGAGCAACCACAAAACATCAGGCAGACATAATTAACAAATGTCATCAGTATATGCAGAGTGAAGATCACTGTGGTTGTTGTGCAAGGAATAAAGTGAGCTCAATCATTTTAAGATGATGCTGAACCTTTTAATTGTGAAGCAGAAGTGAATGTTGTTGAAATTAGGATCTGAGCCCTTCACAGGAAAAATTTAGGGTTCCAGAATTTTCTCATTAATAATAATGGGTCTCAGGTAAAAGCCATTGGTAAGCTATCAACCAATGGCCCAAGAAACTGACCACCCACTTGCCTGCAGACCTGATGATCTGCCAGGTACACCAAAATGCCCCATGGGATTCAGCCCCTATGAGATAGAATCAACTATCAAATCTAAAATTACAGCCACCAGAAATTTCCTGCATCTAGTGCTGACTAATAAAGTACCCACCAGGGACAACCCCAGCATTCAAAAGATACAGAAAACTCACCAATTTGTGAGGCTAAATGAGTTAAAACTATGAAATGTTCCCTACATCAGAGGTTTGAAGTCAATAATTTTTTGGCTTTAAACTGTTTCAGATCAAAGCTACATCCCAAGAAAGTGGTACCTGCCATCATCTATAAGCTTACCCAAACCATATCTATCTGATGCATGGGCTAGGAAAGCATTGTAAAAACAAAATGATACACCATGATCAACTGAGACTCTTTAAGGCAAGGGTTCATAGAAGAGAAAGTATTATCCTATCAACAGCCCAGAAGCTAGAGCAATATGGTACACTTGCTCCTGAATCTTACAGTAGAAAACCAGATGAAAGGAATAGCACGCCCCCACAAGACCAGAAACCAGCAAAGAACCACCGCCAAACCCTTGAAAGAAATAGACAACTTAAATGCTGTCATTGACAAAAAAATGGGTCAAGGCTGGGGTTGCCCAAATAGCCCTGGAAAATCTGGATCAGCCTTATTTTTCCCCAAATAATTATGACAAGAAAATTACGCGTTATACACTATTTGAGGATGGCAGTGCTTGGCCTGCTGGCCGCCAAAATTTTCTGAATTATGATGTCATTGACTCAAATTCTAATGCAGGACCTCCAACTGCTGAAAATATTCTTGCCAGCCAATCAGATGCCATGAAATCCCCTCCACCCACATCCTGAACTCCCTTAAAACTTCCCCATTCTCCTCTAGAAACTTTTTTCTAGATAGCTTATTATCACTGAGAAAATGAAATCATCCAATTTTCCCAAAACCCCATTATGCTTGACCACTTGGGCCTTCTGGTCCCATTTGTTGATAGTCTAATAACCTCCTTTCTGACATTGGCTACAGAGTCCTCACTGTGCAGTGGCCTGCCTTTGTATTTGGCTTTGCAACCATTGTATTTTTCTGATTTACCTCTTAAAATGCTGTTCCTCATTTCCGTGCTCATGTCGGTGTTCTGCTATACTGATTTTGGTGCAAATTAATCAGCCCCTCCTACCAATTTGGCTTGGTACTTTTACAAAGCAGTTGACAATTTATTTGATTTATCCTCATCATCTCTCTTTAAACAGTTCTTCTTGCCACTTTATTCTGCCAATAATTCTCAGGCACTCTAGATGGAAGAGAAGACCTCTCTCAGGGGTCCAAGAGAGGGATTGTATCAGCTCAACCTTATGGTTCACAAATACTGGACTCAACGACGTATTTATTTTAATTAAAAGAGTCCAGCAGGATTGCCCTAGTATTAATCTCTTTGCCATTTATATGTGTATTGTTTCCATAATGCTATCGCAATTGAGATCCTACTATCTCTATTATACATTAACCTGAAGGTATGTACATTTTGGTCACCAATTGAATTTTCTTTACAAAGGTATAAAAGTCACTTTCTTTTTTAATGAGATATACTGTAGATTAATTAAGACATAAAAAATGAGGATTATTGTCAGTCCTTGGTCTCATTCAAATCAGTGGATATTTTATTAATTGAAGATTCTTTAGTGTTATTTGAGACCTTGAAAATGCGGAGACTCATAGACACTTTGTAAAGTTCAAGTCGACTACGTATTTTATTGGACAAATAGTTACTTTGAATCAGATTTGAAGCACACAAGCCATCCATGTGTTTTATTAAGTTTACTATGTTTTTGAAATTACGGGTTTATCAAATCATGACAAATTTCGATGCTTTTGAATTCATAGCCAACTCCAAGATAGTAACTACCAGGAACTGGGGCTCCAGATTTAATGCACACTAAACATATATAAGGCTTATGATCAAATCAGAATTCCTCATGCAACAAAATCGATAAAAATTAGTATCAATAGTAACCATGTTTAAACAAAAAAGTGATTATTACAAAATCATCCAAAGCTGGAAAAGATTCTACGTATTATTTCTTCAAATCCACATATGAAAAATCTTCTTACTATTCCAAGGCTAAATCCAGAAGAAAACAACTACTCCACAACTAAACCAATAAAATCCAAATGATACATATTTAATCTAAAATATGACTGGTTCTTTTTATGGACTGCATCAAGTGCCATTCTCAATAGCCCCTGCCAGCCGCGGAAGCAGCTTCTGTCCCTAAGGAGGCGTCCCAGAGGATTAGAACAGACTGAACACGAATTGAAGGGAGTCGCTTTGACACCACAACACACAGGTACTCCCAAGGAATTAGTAGCTTTCTGATCAAAGTACCTACAAATGCATGGATCACACAACTACAATCCCCACCACAGACAAGAAGCCGCTCTCCAGGCGCAACCAAAGTCTCTT
>QTSX02004654.1:0-32367 GCA_014839935.2 Entomophthora muscae | reverse complement strand
TATATTCAACAAAAAGACAGTAAATAATAAAAAAGTGCTACATAAGCTGTCTAAGATCTAGCAGGATGAACATATATACCACACTCACACCCACTGATAACCAGATAAAAAATAATTTGGATAGTTGCTAAGAGAAGCTTACTGCCTGAAGATGCCCCTGAAAAGGAGTAATTCTTTAAGATGGGATGTGTCACAATGCACAGTCAAATGGAGGAATGATGTTTCTGTTATCATGCTTACCACTGGACTAGTAAGACAAAACATATCTCTTGATCATGCATATGATCATCCCAGGATACAAGCTTAATCATATACAGGATCAATAGAAGATTTTTGATTCACACCTATTTTTTATATAACCTAAGATGGTGTTTCAGTAAAAAGAATATCTTCTAAATATTGCTTCTCTTAAGCCTCCTATCAACAGTCTATCTCAACAGCTCTTGAAAGTAAAATATTTAAATTTTATTTCTATATTGCAATAAAATTGGGTTACTCATTTGACAGCATATCTCATAGTACACAGGGGGTGCTCACTAAGCCGCCCAATGATGGGTCTAATATTGTGGCCTCACTTGAAATCACTAATAAGATGAGATATCATACTTTCTTATAAGGAGCAAGGCCAATCATAATAGAAGTCCTTAAATAACTTAGTCAAAACACATATAACACTTATTTGGATAATTGTAACTTTTTTGCCCCTAATAGGCACAATGACTTTACGCACAGCATAAAAATTCAGAAGCTTTCTCAAAAAAGATGATCCAATTACAAACGCATTTTTCACCTCTTGGAGTGTTTTCTTCACCCAGACCCAGGTACTGACCATAAAACAGTTCATGTGTAACATTTAGATCATTTAATCACAAGGGTATGTGGTATAAAATCTGGATTTCCTATAATCTAATAAATCTACACATAATGCTTTTTTTGGCAGGAAGATATCCCATCAGTTATTTTTCTGTTGATTAATTTTCAGTCAAATTTGATCCAACCAATATTTTCTTCATATATAAAATTTTTAAATCTACAATAAGTCAAAAACATAAAAGAAAGAAATTATTTCCTATAAAAATTTGTTCTTTGAAACTTTTAGTATTATTATTTTATTTTATAGCAGTGTAATTTAATTGGTTTTTAAAAAGGTAAATATTTATAATTAAGCCTCTTATATATGTGAAGCATAGCTTTCATTAGTAAATAAATTATAGTTACAATCTTGATTTATTGTAAAGTTAAAAAAATTATATAACAAAAATAACTGTTTGATCAAATTTGAGTGAAAATTATTAAACAGAAAAATAATTGACAGAATATCTTTCTGCCCCCAATTTTTTATAGCAACAGAAATTAAGGTAAAATTAGCTTAAATCAATCCTCAAACCTGGTATTCAATTGATTAGTTATATTGGGTTGCATACTTCAGTACTAATAACGTGCCAGTATAGTCTGCTAATTGATCCAAGTTGGTTCTTTTATTTAGTGTTAGTTGCTTGTTCAGTGACAAGGACTATTGCTGTCAGTGGCACTATCAGCAACTTTGGCTTGGATCTTTTTCCTCCGACAAATTACATTGAACCCGTTTTGCTCGCATGTTTCGTCCTCGTCACAGAACATGGGGCCACGCAGCATGCCATAGCGGCAAAACAAATACACGCTGGGGGTAATGCATTCATGATAGTGGTGATCTTCATTACAGAGATGGTTTCTAGGGCTTGAAAGTACAAGAGAAGAAAGTAAAAAGAAAAAGATCTGCATCTGATAACTGAGTGCTACTCAGTATCCGACTTTTATCCAGAGTGAAGGCTAAATTCTGAGAAGAAGTTTCTAAACCGAAGTACCTTTGGTTAAATTCACTCACTTCAACTGCTGATTCCGACGATCAAACTTTTACCCTGGTCTGCGCTCCTGTGGAAAACAAGCTGTGGATCCGTATATGGAAATTCAATTGATTTTATTTAACGCAAGGAACAAGTTAGGAACCAAGCAAGGATAAATGGCTGCAATACCACGTGACATTTATATCGCTTAGCATGCAGCCTTCTACTACGATAACGATTGTTACATTATGTATCTCGCTGCATCCCAAGTCTAATTGTCCCCTATAAGCTACCTCAGCTGCCGAGGATTTTCGGACCAATCAATTTATAACGACCTTCGATTGAAATAAATGGGTTAAGCTGGATTAAGATTCAGTCAAATATTCCAGAAATGTTAAACGATCCATGGATCGTTGTCTAACTGTTTGGGAATATTATCCATGTGAAGTAGTTCCAGCACATCGGATTTAAACTTATAGCCTGGCAAACATGTCTCCAACCAAACTAGCCGAGTGATGATTTTCCAGCTAAGCCACTATAAACTTGACGTGTATCAGCTGTTCTAGCCGATTGGATCCCCACTTCTTATTCCAACATATTAATCTTTAACCCCTTTATTTATATTGTTTATAATAAAGTACACCTTTTTACCCCGGATTTCTACTAACATCGGAAAGAACATGTATATAACCTTAATTTATTTAATTTAAACTTGAACTAAACATTGAATTTAAACTAAAAGCACAATATAATAATTGATATATTAAGCTGAGTATAGTGTCTAGTATATACTTCTTAGAAGTATAATAAATGAGATAAAGGGGGAAATTAAGAAGAGAATGATGCTTTATTTGATACAAATAGTAGGGATTATATAGTATCATGGGAAGCCACATGCCATCTATGTACGTAATGGCGGACATGGGGCTTGCCCAAGTAATGCTCTGCTTAGGACTCAAAATGTTTGATCCCCTTAATAGATGGATGAATGATAAGAGTGCCACCAACTTAATGATTAGTTGGGAAATCATTTTGGAATTACTTTCCCAAGAGAGAGTAATTCTAGATGTTGCAACATCTCTCCTGGGGTACTGGAAGGTGGAACCTTGGGAATTTTCTTAAGTGTGTTGGAGATTCAGGCTTGGTACTGATCCAGTTTTGCGTTGGAAACAGGAAGTTGGGAATTATGTTGTTCTGTTCTTGCTTTGTACAGGCAAGTTGGTCAAGGTGTATATGCTTGAGTTCTATTTGAGTGCCAATACATTTGAAAAGTAAGTATTTTTTGGTTTGACTCCCATGAAAATTCCTGGTCCTTGTAACCCTGGTTTCAGTTTGTGCATATCATGATTAATGGCCCTGATCTTGTTCCTGGCTTGGAAGTGGTCCTATTGCAATGGATTTCTTCCCTCTCAATCCTTTCATTTTCCTTGTCCTCTTGGTTCTTCCTGGCATGCTGTAAGTCAGGTTCATTGTTGTCTGGCACTTTCTTGGGCATAGGTAGTTATGATCCTGATGTGGTGCTAACAATGGCAGGTTTATACTCATAGACAAGTTCATATAAGCTTTTGCCTGTATTGTGGTTAACTTTTGTTATGCACATCATAAGTGCTGTTGGCAGCATGTCAAACCAGGACTATTGAATTGTTGGCAGATAACTTACTAAGGGCCTCTACAAGGAAACCATTTAATCTTTTAACTCTTTCATTTGCTTATGACTGATAAGTGCTGGATATGGTGTGCTTTATTCTGTTCTTTGAAAGGTAGACACTGGTGCCAATTGCCTTGAGTTCTGTTCCTCCATCTGTAATTAGATGTTCAAATTTCTCAACTTGGCCATGATCTCTTTACCAATAAAACGTTTCACATCATTTTCCTTGTGTTTTTTTTGTGGCTTGTGCTACAGGCCACCTAGTTGCATAGTCAATAGCTGTGATAATATATTTTTTGTCTTTGTTGTCTCTGGGCATGGGTCTCACAATTTTCAGTGCCTATATCTTGAATGTTTGGGCAATCACCACTGCCATCACTAATTTGGGGAATACCTTGATGTGAGCGTACTTTTGACATACTTTGCATTGATTGAGCACTTCTTTGATGTTGTCCAGAATTTTGGGCCATGTTGCAATATTGAGTACTTCACTCTAATTGCTATTGAGATAATTGGAATTAATACATTGATACAATTTGACAATGAGATTCTTTAAGTTGATTTTCTTAATTGAAATTGGATTCAACTGGTGGAGCTAAAATACTCAGGCTTATTATTAACCCGTATGAGTTTAATAAACACAGCTTTTATCTTACACTTAATACATACTCTGATATTGACTTTTATTTAGCAGTTGAAGTTGGTGTTTATTAAGCCTTAAATAGCCTTAGGATTGTTAGTATATTTTATCTATACTTTATTTTAGATTAACTTTAGCTTGTAGATTTAGCTAGTTTAGATAGCCCAAATTTACAATAGGCCACCAATAGTGTGTCTTAAGATACCTGTGTAAGTTCTTGCTACATTTATGTCCCAAATCTCTGTGGTAGCAAATAATTGTGTTAATTTTTTGTGTTAAAGTATGTAGAATACTGTGTTGCTACTTAGTAGTATGCAGTGTAGAGTGACATATAAATTTTTGAACAGGTATTTGTTCTTAAGGACTTTCTCTTGGATGTCCATTAGTGTACCAGGTGAGAAACCTTCTTGGAGATTTTTCATTGATTAAAATGGGCTGATTGGAATTTCTGTTAGTGCAGAGTAGGTGTTTATAGTATACTCTTGACAGGGCATATACAGTAAGAATCTTCTTGCCTGGTTTGTATTCAAATATCCTTGGGTACTTTTTTATGAGGCTCATTAATTCAACTTGTTGCCTAAATAGATGTTGTTGTGTTTTAAATAATACCAGTAACTTGTGGTTGGTTAGCAATTTGAATATATGTGCACTGTTTAGATAGCACCACCACTTCATTAAGTAGTGGACAATAGCTATCAGTTTTTTGTCATTTATTGGGTATCTTTGCTCATCTTTGGACATCTTTCTTGATTCATACACTACAGGTAGGAAGTCTTTTTCTGCAGTTTGATTTCTAAGCACTTCTTTTATTGCTTAGTTAAAGGTATATGTCTTCATTTCATAGACCTCTTCACAATTAGGGTTCTTTAGGATGGGGGCAGTAAGTATTTGTTCCTTCAGTTTTTGTAAATGCTGTTCTCTTAGTAGTCACCACATGAATTTTTTTGTTTTGCCAGTGATTACAGACAGGAGGGCACTTAGAGCTTCCCAATCTGGGATGAACCTTCTGACATACCTGCCCATTCTTAAGAACATCCAAAGTTCACTCTTGTTATGTGGTACTGAAATGTCTGTGATGGCTTTTATCTTTTCTGGGTCAGGTTTTGTAGAGGATCCAGGACAATCTAATCAGAGTTACCATGCTTGTTTTTGTTGAGAATCTTAATGCTAGACCTCTCTTGTAACAAAGCTTTGGTGAGCTATGTCTCTAAAGAGGCAATTTTATGGTTCATCACCTTATTTCTTCCCCATCATCTTGTCATTATTTTCACACTGTTTTCTTCACAGAGGTTGAGTCCTTCAATTTCTCTATTTCTGCATTCTTCATCTGTTAAAAAAATCTTGTCAACCTCTAATAACAAGTTTCAAAAGTCCCAAGCATAGACTCTATTTCCTTGAGCAGGTATTTCTTCCTTGGCAAAATACTCCAGATAAAGTACTCAAAAGCTGGCTTGACTTCAACTAATGACTCCTTTGGAAACGTTTTGGCCACATCAAGGTTCTCTCAGGCATTCTTCAGGGATCTTTAAGGAACCTCTTTACAGGCTGCAGTTTCTACTCTTAGAACTCCAAACTCAGCCTTTTTAAATAACAATTGTGAAGACATAAATTGAAAATTAAGATAAGGGAAAGTTTTGTCATTTTGACTTGAATATTTATATTTAATGTTTATCTGTTTTCACTTATATACCATGTGGGGCATATTTGGTTGAAAACCCCTCTGGTTCAGGAATCACCCCTGGATTTCTATCATGTAGTCTATTACATGACGACATTATCCAAATAAGACCATTAACCAAAAGATCCTCACACTCTCAACCTATGAGAATGTTACTAATATATTCCAGAATCACCTTATTCTTTTTGTTGAAATGTATTGTTCTGGCTTGAAGCACTCCAAGCTTATGACGCTCAAAACCCAGTGGAACCTACATATTCCTGATCATAATCTGGCATTGTTCCAACTGGAAACCAGCTGATCAATTCTGAATACCAAGATACCATTGTCTATTCCCCCCCCCCCCCCCGGGCAGCCCCCCCCCCCCCCCCCCCCCCCCCCCCCCCCCCCCCCCCCCCCCCCCCCCCTAACACTCTTCTCTTCTCCCCCCCCAAAACCCTGGTCAGCACAAAAAGATTCAGCCTTTCCATTAGTTAATTCCTTATCAATTATATTAATGAACCTCTGTGGTTAATTAATTTGTTACAAAGACGCCAAATATTTACTTGACATAGTCAAGTCCATTTTGATCTTATAATTAAATCCTCATCAATTATATACAAGGGTAAATTTTAATCAACATTGGGGTTAATTAAATTGTTTCCAGGTCACCTAGTCTCTAAGATTGGTTTGGCCAATTTTGCCTTCATCTTGTCAGTTAGTACAGCCTAACTAACTAGCCAATAATTTATCATTTATTCCATATAGATACTGAGTTTCCAGGAATCATTATCTAAAGAGTTTCCTAAACTTATCTATATAGAATATATAATAGAAACATAACAATTTAATATGATTTGGTATATTTATTTGGCTACATTCTCTAGGTGATTGTAATGCAGTCACAGGTTTGATCTCAGTGTTTACTGATGATGTGGCCTAGGAATGGGAGTTTGTCTGAGAAAAATTCAGACTTGGAAGGCTTGGCTACTAGTTGGTTATATTTGACTGTGTGAGTACCATTAAGACGTCTTTTCAGTGTTTTTCTTTAGTAGGCTGTAGATGATTATATCATCTAGGTAGAATATGGAACTTTTTCTAATGTAGTCTTTGAATACTTTGTTCATGAAGGTCACAAAGGTATTAGGAGCAATTTTCATATCATTATTGATTTATTCAAGCAACCCAGACATTGATGACATGGTGTCAGGGACCCACTTGAGAGGGAACAAGTCCCTAATATTGTGAACCAAGGCCCCTAAGTTAAGCCCTTCAATGACCAAACCAATCCAAACTGTAACCATAGAAAGGTGACCAAAATGGCTTAGATATGCAAACAGTCCCATCATAGAACTGAACCTTCTGAGTAGGTAATATCCTACCAAGTATACCAACAGGTAGAAGGATGCATTAGGTCTGACTAAGGAAGGTTTGGCAGGTGAAGGTGTAGTAGTGGATCGGCCATAATGAAACTTTCTTCCCCAGTGTCCTGAGAGATATTTGAACCATCCATTAGGCAGGGACTCCTTCTGGTGAGAGTCATCAGGAGAGGAGTTATGCCAGTCTGTAGTGGGAGTTGGGTTTTCAAGGGTCAATATCACATATAGGAAAGGAACTAGAAACCAGAACAGGAAATAACTTTCCTTCATGGTATCAAAAAAGGATTTCAGAAAAAAAGTGTGTTCAAGAGTTAAGATAAAAGAACATCTTTATTGTTAGAACAGGGAGAAAGATGATCAAGGAGTAGCTTAAATACTTCTTGTGAGCTAAAATATAACTAGAGGTTTATTTGGAACTAATTAGAGGATTTGAACCTAGTTTCTTAAGGCAGAAGCCTTTTAAAAGGATTTTTAAAAGATTTTAAAAAGAGTTTTCTTCACCTGATTGGTTAAAGAAATTAAGCACAGAGAATACAGGTAAAACCAGAGAGACCTCAAACCAAGAACTGGACACTAGCAGAGGAAAAAGGCGAAGTTGCATGCATGGTAGGATGAGAAGAGCGTCAAGAGCCACTTGAATGGTTACTATGGCTATATGTAAATTCCGCTGGCAAGGCAGCCAATCAATGTCCAAGTGGTTGCTGACGTGTGTGGTGTTAGTATTCTCCTTTCTTACTTTAGTTTGGAACTTCAAAGCAAAATTCAATTGAATATAAGGCTTATAAATAGGTAAAACATCTTGAAAAACCTCAGTAACATAAATGTTAATGTTACCAAGGTGGTCCCAAGTTTGAATCCTGTCCAGGTGACTGGACTCAATACTAGACTCTAATGTAAACACTTTGTTGGAGGATTGTGGGCAAGCATTTTGACAATTAAAAATGCTGTTAATTGAATCATGATTCTGGTAGTCAGGAAAGAATTCCCTGATACATGATATAGCAAGCCTTGCATCCAGGGCATGATCAACATTAAGGGGAGGGTGGAAAAGAAAGCAAAGAACCCTGCAGTGCAGGAGAAAACCCTTGCTGGGGAGAGCAAGTAGGGGGGAGGGGAAGGGGATATAGGGACATGGGGAGATAGGGGCAAGGAGAGTTTGTGGTCCAGCTCTGGGCCATATCATTATTAAGTACTAAACATTTTAATAAATCATATTTGGTTCTGAATGCTGTTTTTGGGATGTTCTCAGGCTTAACACAGATTTGATGATATCCTGCTGTTAAGTCAATTTTTGTGAAGAAATATGATCTTCCTAAAGCATTAATGAGGTTATCAATCAGGGGCAGAATATACCTGTTTTTAATTGTGGCTCCATTTAGTGCTCTTTAATTGATGACAAGGCAAAATCCATTCATCTTTATTAGCCATAAAGAAGAGCGCTGCACTAAAGGGAGACTTTGATGGTCCAAATGAAATAATTTCTAGGGCTTGATCCAGGTGTTTTTTTATATTATCTTTTATTAATGTCAGTTAGTAGATAGGATTTGCCTTAGGTACACTTCCTTTTTGGTTGATCTTTGTTGAATACCTCTGCCAGGTGATAAGCCTGGTAGATTTTTTCTAAAATACTGAAGAGAATTCTTGGACAGGTCATTGAGATTTTGGGTCCTGTTCAAGTGAGACTTCTACATTTTTGAGATGGATGATCTTGATCATTAAAGTACTCAATTCAATTTTAATAGTGTCCTTTTCCTTGTCTGTTTCTGTAATTTTTACAAATATGTGGTCCCTTATGAGGGTTGCAAGGTAAGTTGGGTATATGTGGTGGTGGGCTTCTCCTTGTTGTATGGTTAGGGGTAGTTGTAAGAGAGGGGGCTAGACTAACAAAGTCTGGCTCCCATCCTGGTGGGACCAACCACCAGGATGCCATCCAGTGCAAGACTGGGATAGCCGCTCAAAGGGGCCTCCCAAAGGAGACCGGCTGAGAAAGGGGAGGAAAATATGCATCCAAGGCCACAACCTTGGCCCCAGTAAGCAACCACAGAGAGTGATCCCAGGTGGGAGGGGCATCTGGATTTAACACAGGGATTTGGTGCAAGGAGGGTAGGGAGGGAGCTGAGACTGCTGTGGGGAGAGGATCAGCCAAGTCAGAAAAAGGGGGTTCAGTAGTTCTGGATTCTAGAGGGGGTGACAATCCCTCAGGGTAAGAGGATGACCAAGGGAACAAACCATAAGATGCTAAGTTGGTGGGGACCTGGTTGAGATGACTGATGATATTAGAAATCAGACCAGGAGCAAAACCAGGAGTTTGAAAAATCAGGGAAAGTTTGTTCCAAAAGGCAGGGCTGGAGGACCAGAACAATAGGAAGATAGGCATCAATATTCACATAGCCACCTTGTACCAAGGAGACAACACAATATCAGAGGGGTCCTTTTAACTAGAACTTCTGGGCAGGACGGTCCAAGCGCTCTGGGAAAGTAACAAGGGCATAGACCAGGTTTGGATTTCCTTGGATCAATTTACCAACAAAAAACTATAGGCGGGCAAACAAACAGACAGGCAGACCAGGAGAAGGCGGGTGGGGGGACAGAAGCAGGAGTCGGGACAAATATCCTTTATTATTTAAATAAAACTTTAAAATACAAATAGATTTGCAAATTCAGGAGTTTTATTCAACAATTGGAATTGGTAAGCAAGGGACTTGATGGCTCATGCTTTCTATTATATGCAGAGGGTGGGTGATAGGGCTGGGAGTTTTTGAAAGGGGGCTATTAGAAAGCAATATAAATGGGAGCCCATTAAAAGCCACTGGAAATCTTTCCTGGTTTGTGCCGAATGGAGTGCAGCCCAGTGTGGCCTCAGTCCCCCAATTAGCTAGGGCCTTCTGGGGACTCAGGGTATGCAATCCCTTGTCTTCCTCTGACCCCCAACCAGAAGGCTCCTGAACCCAATTATTTTGGGCCAAGGGACTTATGGGCCAGAGGAATTGGTTGCCTGGGATACCACCAATTGCGGGATTTGATACCCAATTTTTCTGGGCTGCGGGTTAAGCCTACCCTGCGCCATGTGGCCTGCATTTTCCTGTTGACTTGCCAGTTGTCTCAGAACAGGGTGAAATCAGGACAGCAAGCAATATAGCTGGATTGGAGTCTCTTTCACAGTTGGAGGGGACTCCAAAGAAAGGATTGAGGCTTTGGCCAGGAAGGCCAACACAAAGTGTTGATCTACTGTGTGGGCCAGGTCCTCCAGGTTTTGGGGGGGGGTTTGCCTGCACGTGGGCCACTTTATTTGAAGGTCTGGGAAAAACATCCCAATTCAGGGCTAAAGGTGGGCCACAGAACTTAACAGTAGTGCTATCCCAGTCAATGTGAGGTTTTGTCTTTCTCATCCCATCTAGGATGAGTACTATATTGTATTTAGGTATTGAGATGATGAGGCCACTAAGGGTATTTTGTGTGTCTCCTATTTGTTCCTGGAAATTTTTGCCTCCTTAGTGACTGGGGTGCTTCAGTTATCTGCCATAATAACTATCTTGGTGTTGCTCTTGATTGTAGGTAGTTTTATGAGGTTGAAAATTTTCTTGTCAATAAGGTATTGATTGGCTCTAGAGTCAAATGGTTATGTGCCTTGATATTGTTGTAACTGTGCTGTTTTAGCAGAGTTACAAGGGGGAAAATATTTGAAGGCTAGATAATATTCTTTATTGAGAGGTATTTATTTTATATTTGATGTGGATTGTGGATATCAGGAACATGATTGTGTTGATCACATGGTGGGATGGTGAAGGGGGTGGCCTGATTCTTGTAATGAGTCAAGCACCAAAACAAGGTATCCCCTGTAGGGTATCATCATTTGCTCATGTTGCTATTTCTGAGAATTTGAGTTGACTTCCTTGTTTGGCTACAGGTCACCAGGAAGTTGGATTACGGGTCACAAATCTGCTTAGTAGAGACCTTGTTGGCAGGTTGGCTCTGCTGTTTTGACACCCCCCAGCTAAAGGTTGACCTCCTCTGGAGGGAGGTCATCTGGAAGATTGTCAAGGGCAGGCAGTGTACTGAACCAGTTGCTGTTTGGTTGTGGGTAGGGAGGTTTCACATTGCTTCTGTTGGGCATTACAAGGGAATAATTGGTTGTGGTTTAGGACCTTGTCCTGTTTGCGCTTGCTAAGTTCTTGTACCAGGTAAATGCAGTTGTTTACCTTTAGTATGATGATAGGGCCTACTTTTTCTGGCTGAAATTTGCTTTTGTCTGTGTTCATTACCCAGGCCTTGTCCCCAACTTTGTGCCTAGCTTAAATAGGGACAAACATGCTTTGTAGACATTTCTCTTCAATATCTATTTGATCACTGTTGGCTTGCATGACCTGGGCATCAGAGTGGGGTTGAACCTTGCTAGGCAACTCCAACTTTGGTCCTGATAGTGCTCGGATGATATTGGGCTGTGTTCCATAAACTAACTTGGTGGGGCTTTTCCAGGTGGATCTGTTCACACAGTTCTGGCATACAAGCAATACAGTTGGTAGCTGCTTATACCAGTCCTCAGGTCTCCCAGCAATAAGCTTGGCTAGGGCCTGTACAAGGGTACCATTCAGCCGCTCCACACATCCATTGGCCTGGGGATGATAAGGTGTTGTCACTGTGTGCTGGACCCCATTTTTAGTGAGGTATAAATTGGTATCTTCAGAGGTTAATGCTTTGCCTCCATTGGTTATCAGGAGTTCTGGCTTTCCAAACTTTTTGATGATTTCCTTTCCTATTAACTGCCACACATCATTGCCCGTGTGTGTTTTTACTGCTTATGCCACTGGCCATCAAGTGGCAAAGTCTATTGCAGTGATGATGTACTTCTTGTCATTGTGTTTTCCTGGAATGGGGCCCACAATGCCTAGGGCCCATACTTTGAAGGGCAGTTGCAAGCGGATAGGTAGTACTGATTTAGGTGGGGTGTTGCTTTTTGCAAATTTCTCACATACTTTGACACTGGTCTAAGACCTCCTGAACATCTCGGTATAGGGTTGGCCACCAAGCTTTATGTTTGAGGAATTTTTAGAGGTTGCAACTTTTAGTGTGTCCTAGGTCTCTGTGGTAATGTATGATAGTGTCAACCTGCTGATGTGTGGGGACATAAGGGATGGTGGTTCCATTGGTCATTTTTTTGATGTAAGGTTCCATACACATCTGCAAAGAAGTGTTCATTCTTAATGACTATTTTATTTGGTTATGTCTGTGGTGCCAGAGGAAAAGCCCTCGTCCTTTGTCCAGAGCACCAGGAGAGGCCAGTCTGGGTCGAGCCCATTTTTGCCTCTTGTGGCTCTGACTAGGGCTGTGTCAGAATTGAGATGAGTGGCTTCTTTTCTAAAAAGGAGCCACTGTCTCAAATCCGGAGAATATTTTGATAAAATCTTCTTTGAGAAGATTTTCTCAGAATTGACTCCACACTTATGTGTGGACGGGTTGATTTTTCTGGATTTTTTTTAAAAATAAAAAATATATGTGTTTTTTCTTTTTGGGAAAAATTTAAAAAAATTAATTTCAAATTTAAATTTATAGGGTTAAAAAAATTTATTTTAAATATTTAATTTCATTTATGGCTTGTCTGGAAACCAGAAAGCCATATGAGGCCTTCTTTTTTATTTGAAATTTTGGATTCCCTTATGTTGGGGGATTCCAAAAGAAGAATCTGGGGAAGGAAAGACGGGACAATTATGGCAAATGCCACAATTGTCCCTTTTAGAGGCCAATGTAGCCCTAGCTCTGATGTACAGGCACAAGAGTGCATCTGCCATGGAAAGTTCTGGACTGGGCTTATATTGTATGATCATAGTGAATCTCTCCAGGAGTTCCATCCAGCAGGCTTGTCAACAGGATAAGTTTGCTTGCGTTTTGAAGTATATAAGCAACTTATGGTCTGTTAGTGCTTTGAATTCTTCCTGCTGCTCTAGATAACAAGCACTATTTGACTAGGCAGTGCACAATTGCTAACAACTCCTTGTTGTGTATAGGGTATTGGCACTCACCATCCATCAATTTGCATGATTTGTAGGCTAGGGCAGAAAGTCAAAATTATTGTTTTTGATTTGTAATACTCCCCCAATGGATGCATCTGAGGCGTCTGTCTCCATTTGATATTCCCTGTTGTGTTTGGGGTATTGTAGAATGGGTTCTGTTGTGAGCTTCTCTTTAAGACGTCTGAAACAGAGGTCACGTTGAGGGGTCCATAAAAACTTAGATTTGGCACCAGTTATGGCAGGCAGGGGTGCAGTCAGGACACCACAGTTGGGTATGAATTATTGTACATAGGCAACCATTCCCAAGAATGTGCAGAGTTCAGACTTGTCCTTTGGAGGTGGCATTTTACAAATGGCTTGGATTTTCTGGCTGTCAGGCTCAATGCCATCTTTTGAAACAATGTGTCCCAGGAAGGGTAACTGCTTGCAGAAGAACTGACATTTGGAGGGTTTGGACAGTAGCTTATGTTGTGCCAGGGTGGCAAAGACTGCCTCTAAGTCCTTGTGATATTGCCCACTAAGGGGCTGTAAACAATAATGTTGTCCTAAATATACCAAGGTGTTTTTGCCAATGTGGGGGGGCAAACACCTTGTTCATAAAGGTCATCAAAGTTGACAGGGCATTGGTCATCCCAAAGTTGAGTACCACACACTTGTATGAACCATATTTAGAGTGAAAGGCTGTCTTGGGTATATCTTCCTCCTTGATATAAATTTGGTTGTAGACTGCGGTTAGGTAAATCTTGGAGAAGACAGTGGCACTGCCCAAGGAATCAAAGAGGTTGTCAATGAGTGGTAGTAGGTAGCAATTTTTGATAGTAACTTTGTTTTAGGGCTCAATGGTCTGTGACTAGATGTAGGGTGCCATCTTTCTTTGCTACAAAGAACACAGTCACACCAAAAGATGACTGTGAAGGGCAGATAGGTCCTTTCTCCAATGCCTCCTTAAGGTAAGTACATAGGGTGTTATCCTTGTTTGGTGTGAGTCAATAGATGGGTTGTGGCTTAGGTACAGCTCCCTTGAGTTGGATGGAGTGTTGGATGTGTTTTTCTGGTGGCAACCCAGGTAGAGCCTCCTTGAAGATTTCTGGATGGTGGGCTACAATTTTGCAATCTTGAGGCATAGTGGTATCTGGTAGTCCTAAAAATGGATGATCTTGTACTGACAAGAGTCCCAATCAATTGTTTTGAGGTTCTCTTGTTTGTCTAGGGACTCTGTGATGCGTACAAAGACATGGTGTTGCAGGAGCTGGTCCACTGAGTCAGGGTGAATCTGGTGATTGATGCCTTCTTGTTTGATGGTCAGTACCAAGGTTGCCCAGTCTACATGGGGGTTGTTCCTTTGTAACCAGTCCAGTCTCAGCACGATGTCAAACTTGGGAAAATTGATGACAGGGCCTTGGATGGTGAAATGCAGGTTCTCTAGCATGACAGAGAATGGAGCAGTTTCCCTTGTCACAGCAATGTTTTGTTCATCAGCTAAGACCACATTATTAATATGCAAAGGATTAGTGATTAGCTTGAACTTTTCCACAAAGCTACTGTTAACTAAGGTTCAATCTGCGCACAAGTCCAGGAGTGCTGAGCCTGTGTAACTGCAAAAGCAGAAAGGATAAGACATCAGTTTATTGGGATGTCTGACAATGGTTTAAAGTACTGGGTCTTCTGAGGGCACTTGGATCATTGGGCATTAGTTTCACGTCCTTGGGCCGGTACTCATTGTTAGGAGAGTTGGAGGTTGTGCAGGGAGAGCTTGGCTCACTTAGTGCTCTCTGCAGGCTTTTCCCTTGTCCTGATTGTCTTGTGTGGCAGTGATAGAAAAATGGGTACAGGTTGACTGGCTGCTACTTCCATTTTCATGCCCATTTGAACCAGTAGGTTTGTGGTTTGCATTGTTGTTGCCATTTCTCCCAGGAGGTGATTGATTGGAGCATCCAGACTGGGTGAGAGTCCTTGGGCCTTTCTCTCTTTCCAGTTTGCGCCTTGTGGAGAACGTTGGATTTTTGTTCTGCTTTTTCTGCCTTGTAATACAGGCTTTGCAAGTTGGTTACTTGGACCAAGTTTACGTGTCTCATCACATGTGATTTGAGTGCATCATAGTACATGAGATGTGTAGCTGTAGTGTCAAAGGCCATATCTGGAGGGTGCACAAAGTCAAAGTTCCTTGTAAGCTGGGGTGAGCTCTATCACTGTGCCTGTTTGGGTTAAGCTCTTTCACTTGACGTAAATAATCATGAGTGTGGTATTCTTAAGAACAAATCTTGCCAGGAATTCTTGGTTAAAGGTATCCCAGTTCTCCTCTGTGTGCTCTTTGTGCCACTTGTTGCACCAGGTACCAGCGTTGTGAGTCAATCAGATGGAGATATCAGCAAAATAAAACTTTTGCAGGAATCCCATTTGGGCAAGCTTGCTTTAGGCTGATTGAATCCATGCCGCAGTGTTATTGTTGTTGTGAAGAAATCACTGGATAGTATGAAGCCGTTTCTAAGTGATGGGGAATTACCACCCAAATTCATATAGAATTGATGATTAACCACCAACGCAGCTTCAGATTTTTTTGTGAAACGTCCAATTGTAACTCCAGGATTAAGTAGAACAATTAGTCCTAACCAAAGTAGTCCAAGATAAATACCTGGGAAAGCATCAATCATCTTCACGTAAAGTTCTGACTTTGGAAAGTAACACAATTTTAGTTTCAAAATGGGGAAGGAGCTACAAAATTGCTGTGAAATTAATTTAAGCACCGCAAAAAGTTCATAAGTCCCATCTTCCAGAAATATTTGTTCAGAATCAGATTTATGAAATATACTAACAACCCAATCACAGATGATTTTTAAAATTTAAAATTAAATTAAAATATTTATTAGTAAATTTAGGAGGACTCAACTCTTAGAGTTGAAACAGGGAAAATTATTCAATATATATCAGAAAAATTGATAAGCAATACCACCTGAGTCTTGACCTACTATTCCTTCTATGTTGCTAAGTAAGTATTTAGTCCAGATTGCAAAGAACCCTTGCGTGACTAGTTTCTGATAACCATGCTGATTAACAAGCTCATATTGGGTGACCTCATATTATGCCAGTTTATCAACGTCAGTTTGAAAGGGGGAGACTGGTTTCAGCTGGCAGACTGGAGCAGCTGTGACCCATTTTTGATCAACTGTTTGGTTTAAATCCGTTAACTCGGTCAATTTTGATAAGGTTTTCTGGCTTTTTGGCCTTCTTACTTTGATGGACAATACCCAGCATTATGGAACCTACTGTGACAGTTGTTGGCTCCAGCAAAAGGTTCCAGGGTGACGCTTTGAAGTCTCTGGGCTACATAGGCTGGCATGGTGTTTTTGTCAGTTGCTCAAGATGTGGCAGCGGGTGCTTGGAAGAAATATTGCTCTGCCAGGGCATTGAAGGCAAGAAGTGGGATCACCATGTTCTGGTAGAGGACAAAGCCATCAGGTATCTCAGCACCAGGTGTGTATGGTGTCTAGTCTAGCGGGAGGCCAGACATGATTCTATCAAGGACTTGTTGGCCATAGCAAGTACAGGCAACATGCAGAATTTTGGTGATAAAGTAGGATGAGAGAACCTACTTCTGCTACCAATGTCATAACTGTGCTGTTTTAGCAGAGTTACAAAAGGAAAATATTTTGGAACTAGATAATAATCTTTATTGAGAAGTATGTGATTATATAGTCACTGTGAATTGTGGATAGTAGGAACATGATTGCGTTAATCACATGATGAGATGGTGAAGGGGGTGGCTTGATCCTTGTAATGAGTTAAGCACCAAAATAAGATATCCATCGCAGGGGATCAGCTTCTGTTAATGTTGTTGGATTTGGAAATTTGAGTCAACTTCCTAACTTGGCTTTGAGTGGCTGGGTAATTGGATTACAGGTCACGAACCCACTTGCTTGGAACCTTGCTGGCGGGTTGAGCCTGGTATTTTGACATAATCTTTATTTTGAGAGGGAGATTATTATCCTGTGTGGGAAAGTTGTTAGGTTGCTAAGGGGAGTGGTACATGTGGTATTGAGGTAAGGGTTGGCAGTGGCCCCAGTATAGACTTCCAAACCTTTGGTATAAATATGTCTTTAACCATATATAGAAATATGGGATCCTACTAGGGCTAGGGTGGATGAAAAACATGCTGATTGTGGTATTTACCATAATCAGTGCATTTCGCCTGTCATGTTTGTGGATCTTGGATTTTGCTAACTTAAGGGAATCCAATTTTTTAAAAACATATGAAGATAAGAAAGGCTTTCTTAAAGAGGAAGAGAGAGAGAATACCTATAATTTTTATAATAAAAATTTATTTTCTATAACCGTTCAATTTTAAAATTTAAAAATTAATATATTTTTTATTTAAAAAAGGTCTTAAAACAGATCTGCCACCAGTGACGTGGGAAGGAAACAGTTATGGGAAAATCGTATCCAGTACAATTTTTCTGAAACTGTTTCCTGCTCTGGAATGAGTGGCTGCTCGTTTATAAAGCAGCCATCATTTCAGATCTGCTACAGTTCTAGATCCTACTATGCTTGTAGGTTGAGTGAGGTTATTATATTAGGCCTGACATGAGGTGAGTTTATGAGTTGCCTCCTGTGGGGTATGGTGGTAGCTGGGTTGGTAAGAATGTTGGTGATATCGGAAGGTTCAACTTGGTTCCTATAAAATGAAGGGTTTGCATAAGTTGAAGTTATAGAGTATACGATGTGGTGTTGAGGTGTAATAAAAAGTAGTTTTCAGAAGGTAAAGGGCTGGATTTATGGGTTGTTAGTTTTAAATTGCCTAAGTTTAGATGGGTTACTAGGGTGAGCTTACCCTCAAAGAAATTATTCTTTGGTTCATCAATATGCTCAAAGCGTTTAAGATAAGCTTGGCGAGGGCGGTACTCGAATTGCTACCCATAAGAAGATATATTAGAGATTTATTTTTGTTTGGTGATTTATAAGAAATTGTGAGCCTTGAGGCCTTTGATAGATTATCGTGAAACCTGGGGTTGATTGGTTTTAAATCCGAAGCGTGCCTGAACTACCTTTTGGGTGAAAATTATGCCAGGTGGGCAATAAATTTAATGTATGAGGTTTAATTGAGATATTTAAAGGCAGTTAATATTGGCACCGCAAACGGGTACTATTGGCTCAACTGTGGCTTCAGTGCTCGAGATCGGCATTTAAAACGCCACTATCCAAGCTTGGCTTGGGGCAGGAGCCAATCAGAGCGCTGGATTAGGAAGGTGTCTTTAATGATACAAATACTTTTAAACCATGAAAAATAAAACCAGGGGAAGGAAAACAGCAAAGTTTGGGCGGGACAGGGCGGCGTGGGAGTGGACAAATTCCGCCAACTCCTTTCCAAACCCATCTTCGCCAAACGCAGCCGAGGCATCGGTGAGCGCGATGCCGCCGTAAGACTTGATGCTCTTCCTGACGGCATCCAGCCGGTACTTGATATTGTCAAGGGGCATGAAGCCGGAATCGGCGACTTGGCGGGATGCAGCGATGCCAACGAACAGCTTCAACGCCGGCTTTTCCAAGGTCAGCTGGTTCCATTTCTGGATGGCTTGGTTGAAGTCCTGGTCGCACTTTTCGTCGTTGAAGAAGCGGATAAACAGCATGTCGATTTGTCCGTTGGTGATGACATCATCCAGGTTTGTGTCAGGGAACTTGCAGCCAGGCGAGACAGAAACAATAATCTTCTTTTTTGACTCCTGGCTGAACTTGCGCATCTCATCAACCATCTCCGTGTAGTGCATTCCTTGCAGGTTCATGGGCGAGAGATCAATGCCATCCAGAGACACCTCGCCAAGGGGCTGGATCGTGTTGCTGCGATCAAAGAACATTGTCCACAGCTGCTGGGCCAGCGACTTTGCCGTCTCGTCCGTCCCAATGTTGTACACTCCCTTGGGTCCACCCAACGACAGGAGCACCTTCTTCCCTTTCTCTTGGCATTCACGGATATCTCCGCCAACGCTTGTACACCACTGCGATGAGCATGCCGACTTGAGTCCCATCTTGGGCTGCTTCAGCCCATTGAAGTCCGAAAGGTACGAGATGACAATAATGTCCACAGACGTGTCATTGCAGTACTGCGCCAAAGATAGCTCACCACCTCCCATATCCTGGCCCCAGTACATCGCCACCTGCTTGGCCCACCCGCCTGTTACCAGAAACAATTGCAAGAGTAGAAGAAACATCGCCCGCCTAGTCGATCTGCTTGCTGCTTAAAACCAACTGGCAAGGAGCCATGCAAGCCAATTAGGACATGCGGGTTTCACCTTTCTAAACCCTGGTATCATGATTTTGCTTGCTTTCCACGCTGATCTCAAAAAAGTAACATCCCAGGCTATTACCCGATTTCTATATAAATTCATAAACTATAATATTTTTAAAAAAGAATTGCCACAAGTTGGTTTAAAAGCAGTCGACTAAACATGAGCTCCTCAATCAAACCAGGAATAAGATCGCATGACCAATTAATTTGCTTGCTTTTCCCAATCCATCGTCAATATTTCTCAAACCATTTCTCAAAACAGACCTACCATCTCATGGATCTGATTGGTCTCCCTGCAGCATGACGGATTCGCGGTTCAAGGCCATACAAACAATAGATTGCCTGGCTGGCCATTGCAGCCCATTTGAATCCCAATCAGCCAAGCTAGCACCCCTTCTAGCCCTCCCAAACCAAACCAATCATCTGCTAACAGGGAAGGTATGCCACCACCATTGACAACAAATATCCTTATTTGTTATTCCCCAAAAACAATCACAATAATGCCAAATGCCACCACTCTAAAACAGTCTCACTTGACCCCTAAATCAACTAATATACCCCTCACAAACATTGATACAAACAGACATTATTATCACCAATCCAGTTAAATAACCCAACCTTTAACCAATACCATCCCTTTCAACCAACAAAGATCGCACACCCGACCAGGGGATGTGAGCGACCCTTTAAAAGTGAAGATCTAGACTGATCTTTATCTTGACTTACAACTCTGATGCATGGATGGAATCTCCATATTTTTGCATACCAGCTCAATAATCATCGAGCGTAAACCAAGTACAGACCTATTGCTTCAGATTAGCATTACCGATAAAATTTATCATCCATGCCCCGGTAAATTTTAGCTTACATAATCTTGCCACATGTACCCTTCTTGGAAGTTTGTTAAACAAGAAACCGGGGTGATATTTAGGAGTGATTGATATATTATTGAAATAAACGAAAGCTCTATACAGTATATGCAAATATCATCCATGTAGGTCATATGTACAGGAAGAATGGGTTCTTCAAAGGATAGTGAACCAATCCTATTAGATATCCAGATCAAGTCTCAGAACCACCTTATACTCAACTCAATTCTCAGAAAAATAATTTCCTGGGAGGGATTAATCAAATACACTACAAAGTTCCTCAGGGTATTGCTATCAGGACCTTGAGCAGATTCTTAAGCTTAGCTGCAAACACCAGCCTGGCATCAACCCAGCTCAGCTTTGAAGCCAGGTAGGGTTGAATCTATTTAGGATGTTTGTCCTGATCTTTATAGATGTATTCAGTCACAGTGCACCATTGGAGAGTTGTTTGGGTTCCTACTCCTTGTATAAGCAGGTGTTGTGGTGATTAAGAGGGGCAGTCACTCTTGATAGTCACGTATCAGGCTTGTTACATATGCCTTACTGAGTAATATCATCCAAAGTTGATAGTTGGATCTAGTCATGAACGTTGTTTGACTTGAATATTTGTATGTTCAAATAACAGATTTACACAACACTAGCAATAAACCGATTTATGCTTTATTAAGGCTAGTGGCTGAGTCATACACCTACTCTTTTCATCCATATATGACAAACCATCTTGCTGGTTTGCCTTGCTCCATCCATTGTATACCACCTTGCCATGATTCCCCTTTTTGACTACATGGAGCTCCCCACATCCTATAATAAATGATCTTTTATGCAGATTTAACCTTAACCTTAGCACATACACTATTCAATAAATTTATAGATGCCAGGATACCAGGTGTACCCCACTGAACAAATCAGAGGTGAAGGAGAAGGGTTAGATATAGGCATGGCCTAACAGATGATAGGACCTAACTTTATCATATAGAATTGGGCCTTTTCAGCCATGGCCTCATGGGCCAGCCACTGGCAAGGCAGATTCAATCATTCCTGTAAGTGCTGGGCAGAGTACCCCAAGAATTTGACTGCTCTGGTCAGTGGCACCAGAGGTGGCTAGATATGTGACAGTAGGCTTGGGAGCTGGGGGACCCATTGGAACCAGGTGGGCAGAGGGGCTGTTGTACTTCCTGTTGAATGTGTGGGGGTACACAGTAACGTCTTTGGCATTGCAGACTAGGTATTATAAATTGTTAAGAGCTTCTGATCTAGTGTACCACAGTGAGTCTTCCAAATCCCATTGCTCTTGGTTTGAATTGAAAGAATACTAATCAAAGTGCCCAGGGCCAAAATGAGCATCAGGTGGGTGATAGTAGTCAGGTGCTCCTGGGTCTCTCAGCTAGGCTTAGCACTCTACTCCTGGTTGAGTTTGGTGGCGTTTAAGAAGTTTTAGATGAAAGAGCATGGAAAGCAGGTAAGGTAACATGTTTGCAAACCAAATTTTCATACAAGCTTCTTTAGATATTGGTGACAGTCAACTAGTTCCTCTGGGTTTTGTGAACTTAGGTAGTTACTTACCAACAGGTGCCACTTCATGTATTTCTCTGGCTATCTGGGTAGCATATTTGGGCATCCAGTTTGTTGGCATTGGGTCGGTTGGCAGACAGCTATAATTGATGTTGTCAAGTGTAATTGTTTGGCCCTCAGGTGGCTTTTCTACAACTGAATGGCCATTGTTTACTGAGGGGCTGGTTGCAGGTGTCATTAGAACATCTTCTGCTGTTATAATTTATCTTAAGAAGGTCCAAAAAGCAGGCATGGCATTGGAACTCTTGATTCCAAAGGTCTTTCCAACTTGGAACCCTAAATTACCAAATGGAGGTGGGGATCCAACAGATGCAACTGGGCATCTAAAATTAGCCTGCCTAGTATGACCTGGGCTTATCAGGGCCTGTACATAGCTTTTAGGGTCTTTAATAGACCCTGCCAGCTTAGTAATAGCCAGGGCAGTTCCTGCACCCAGGTTTTTAGCTTTTAAAAGCAAAAACAGGTGTGGCCCTGGCCCTGCAACTCCCACCTGGTGGCAGGTTGTGAGTTCAATTCTTACAGGAGGCATTGGACCTTTTAATTTTGTATCACAGGGCATGTTTGTACAGATAAACAACTGAACCATAGACTTTATGGGTTTTTATTGTTGATTACTAACTCCTCTCATTAACAAGACTGTATGAAAACTCTGAGTTTTACATCCCATAAAGTTAGTTAGCTTTTGGCAATTGTCTTTGAAGGCCAAACCCTTCAACAATTGGATTATTAAACTGCCCAGTATGGTCCATTACACTTTTGTTCTCACTCCTCTGTTTCCAAGTCGCTGGTCTGATTGACTCCTTTGATTTTCTTCAGAATGATCAATCCTTCTTTTTCTGGTCCTCACCATGGCTTCTGCATATGCCTCACTCTACAAGTTAGAAGAGGCCCTAACTCCATTTAATCAGGATATTATAAACTAGATTATCCTCTGCACCCCTGTACAAGCTGTGTAACTTCACCGGCAATCAGGCCTTTGCCTTTCCCAACTGAGGTAGTTTCTTTAAAACCAGTCGAAATTATGATGTAGAGCCTTGATTTCTACTTTTTTCCCTCTGAAAACATCCCAGAAGATGATATGTATCCTTGATAAAATGTGTGAGATTGTCAAATACCACTATCTATCAGCTTATGAAATAAAACAGATACCAAGAACTGTTTGAAAAGTGGCCCAACTACAGGTATTCCTCAACCCTGAGGTCTTTGTGAAATGCAAGGTTAGTTGACTGGCTCCATTTAGCTTTGGTCCACAGCAACTGGATCCTGGATCATTGTACCTTTTTCTGATAAGAGTTAACTATCCATCCAGAAGGTGAAATGATGGCAAGTGAAGAAAATTTCAGTTCACAGTTGATATAATAAGTTGCCTTTTAATATACAGTATGATAATTACCTACCCCAAGCTGCTTGATGCTATTTATTGCTTAGAAAAGGTAAAAAAATCCTTTAGAACTCATCATGTCTAGGTGAATAAGCTCTCCAGTAAGGGGTTCTCTTTATTTTCTGGCCAACAGCATTGAACACCCTCACTATTAGACCCTTGAACAATATGGACCTAAAGAATTTTGACACTACCAGTAACCTGATTTTAATTCATTATGTGAGTTATAAATCTCTTTCCAGAACTGATTCCTGCCTCTCCAGAAAGTTTCTTTTGATCTTTTGTCTCAAACCATAGCAATTAGGTAATGAAGTTTAACAACATACTGATACCCTACCCAGTATTGTCACTCAGGTCAAACCCTGGTAAAAAAATGTGACCAGTACAGCCAGTCTATTTAAAAACAGGTGCTAAACACTACCATCAAGGACTAAGCAATAGAATACATTGATTCTGAGACTGTTTGTTGCACAAAGATCATTCAAGAAGTGTTCAAGCTCAGCCTCTTAGCCAAAGGCTGATGGGTTTTATAGGCTTTCAGATGAGCAACATGGCAAAATTCCCATGAAATATTCATTTCTGGTCTTTATCACTCCATTGGAAGATATTGAGACTAGCTTACACAACAAAAACCTCAACCAGCAGTGGCCTAACAATCTCTTGGTAATAAGGAATCTCCCATGACCAGGAACATATTCCCTTTGAATTTAACCCTTTTGCCACCCAAAAAGTTTAGTCCTGTAAGCAAGCCAGGAAGGTAACCCTGTCCCTACAAAACTTCACCCTAAAGTAGTAAAGGGGGTTGGTCCTTGCAGGATTATATTCCCAAGCGTCAGAGGAGCACTTTAGAGACACCAATGGCATTTGTGCTGAAATACAGAATCCTTGAACCCTTATTTCCACCAAGACAGTCAAATATATGTCAACTCTACTGATAGTGAGGAAGACAATAATCCCAGCCATACCTTGCGCCCAGGAAAAATGCTTATATTATGCAACATTCAGACTTCACATCTCTTAGGCCAAATATCATATTCAAGTATTAGCCCACACATAATAGCTAGATTGATCTTCAAACCTGTGCTTGGGAATGTTTGAGGATACTATCCTGGATCAAGTTCAAGGGGCAAGGCTTAAGCATGTATCTTTATTCTTGATGATGTGGTATTTTCTAAATCTGACCAGCATCTCCCAAGCCTATACATTTAGAAAGATGGGGGAAGGATCTCCCTAAGGAACTTTCTAGCAATGCCAAGGATGACGTTGATTGGGATAAATTTCTTGGGATGAAAGCCAACAAGACAGAGGACTCTCTCAGATGCAATGAATCACTGTGAGCTGCCTCTAGACCTTGTAGAAGATTTTGTTAAACAATGTATGAGCTGCCCTTTAACATGCAGCTCTCCTATATAAAAGTCTCTGAATGAAGCTCTTTGGTCAAATAAATGGGCTCTGAGAAGCCTTGTGTATGGTGGAGAAAGGTTTTATGCTTACCCACTTTAATAGAAAAGCTCAAAAGGTATAGAAGTGCTGAGCAGAATATATTTGTGGCCCTCAACTCCCCAGTAAGCAGCTCTTGGCCAAATGTGGTGCCTGCTGTACCCTATCACACATGGCTGATATATACTGGATGTCACATTTTGAGGGGGGGAATTGCACTGTGTGTGACTATTACTCCTTAAAGAAATAGTTAAAAATCCATAGGAAAACTTAAAACAATTAAATTGATACCTGAAGAGACTTTCTTGAGTGCATAATGTTGTGCTAAAAGATTTCACTGTAGAGGATAATTATAGTGACAAGCCCTATTTTTAAAAAAACTAGGTGATGAGCCAAGGGAGTCCCACCACCTAAAATTAAACCTCCCTTCAACAAAAATCTAGGATTTTTTGTGTTACCCAAGCCATCAGATTTGAATATTGCTCCAGCAAAGCCCCAACTTTAAGAAAGAGAAGATCCAGCTGAAGCCCTTCTAGCCACCATAGAGAAGCCAGCCTCTTTTCTGTATCTTACCCAGGAAAAGACTTGGTATAAAAAACCAATTTTATTAGGATCCTAAAATTGATATAAAAACCAATCTCTATCTTCAAGCTGTTTAATTAAGCTCTATAATTATTATAGGGTTTCAATGAACTCTGAGACTTTCTAAATATTATACCAATAGTTGCCTATTTCACTATTTTGTCAACCAAGCTATCTTGCCCATGTGTGATATCAGAGTACTTGATAATAAGAATCAAGATGTTCTTGGTGTGAAATCCCTGGCTTTTTTAAATTGAAAATCCAGCCATCAACATTAATTGATTGGCATCATATTGTTATACTCAGAATACCATGATGTTTGGTTCAATTAATATACAAGTTATTCATCACTCCATTCATCTTAAACCATCAGCAGACCTGAGTGATCCTAACAATAATAAGTGGCACCCAGGCTGAACCGCTCTACTGATCAGAATATTTTTCCTTGACCCAAAACCAATAGTCCAGTTTGCCCTTGACTCAATTCAAAGTAGTTATCCACTCTTGGGCAATCCAGCAGTGCAGCATCACAACCCAAAAATTCCCAAGTGCTCCATAGGAGCTGAAAACTTGGCTAGCAATGTACTTTTGGATGCCAACCCCAAAAACCATAATTACATTAGTGGTTAGCAAGTGGTTTAACCTAGTTATGCCTATATTGGCTGGGGTTAAACCTCAAACCCCAGTTTTGCCTTTTAATGCATCTTTTTATTATACTCTGAAATATAGTTGTTCCCACCCATATGAAATGAGATGGATGGACTGGCTCTCAGGAGAATTCCATAATAACAACTCTTTGATGGAGATTTCATTACACTCATCTTAGGATAAGGTTGGGAGCAGGAATAATACAATAATGATTACTCTTTGATGGAGCATTGGGTGGGACGCCTTTTGGGAACTATCCAATAACCTCCAATACCATGGGCCGGTCCAGCCTCAAGGATTCTTGGGACAATTACCCATGCAATAATAATCCTATAAAAGGATAATTCCCTTATGATAATAAAGATCCTACTCTTTTTCTCTTCAAGTATACCCTACCTTAAGGTTTTATCTGTGATTTAGATAGTGAAGACTGTGTTTTGGCATGCCTAGTTAAGCTAAAGGTATATTGAAGTTAACATTTGTGTATTGACATCCTTAGCCCTTATACAAGGAATCAATACTCTCTTTTCCTGTAAACCAAACCTATATGATCTCACACCCTAAAGTTGAGACTTGGAAAAGGAGCTTGTTGCGCTTTTTGCATTACAGCGCCACAATTATTTGAGAAAATAGGGCACTGGGCATTTGCTTAAATAAAGTCATGTGTGAGGATATGAATATTATTGTATCAGAAAAGGCAGGATTAAACAGAGCCATACTATTGCCCAAGAAAGCTTCTGATCATGCAGAAGTACTTAAAGATTAGGATAAAGGTCAAAATATTATTTTTATTGTAATTGATTGATTCTTTTGATACCTTCTACCAGGTTAATCCCTGGGCTGCTAGCAATGTCTTCTAGGACATTCTAAAACACCCCTAATCTGGGTGATTATTAATCTAGGTTTGGCGCTTATTGCACATCAACCAATAAAGTATCTTCATCTTCACCCAGCACAGGTGATCCTTGCTGGCATGGAATAATTTAGTTACTTCAGGATCACTTCCTACTTCTCCTGGCATACTGCAAGCTTAATGCTTATTAATGTGATAAATATGGGAATTTGAGATTATAGGGAATTAAACCTAGCGCCTTGGAGCTTGATTTAAAAGTAGTTTGGCAGCGCTTTGGCGCCTAATCCAGTTGCTAGGTGGCGCTCTATGTGTATTTTCAAGGTGCCGCGGTGGCGAATCATGTAGCATTTAGTGCTGCAGCAGCGCTTATCATTGGATGATTTAAGGTTCAGGTCAGTAGACTAATGCTGATCCAATATTCATATGATTTATACTACCAATTTATGTTATTTGGTAGCAGTAATTCATATCCACAAGCTCTCTTTCATAATTAGCATCATTGCTTGGTCAAAATTCCCAACAGGCTTGTTGTTGGATCAAGTTTGTAACTTTTGTGCCTGAGTATCCATGTGTTCACAAAAAAATTGTAGACATGGTAGATGTGTTCTGTGACTAAAACTCATGTGTTCTAGTGTTTGGTAAATTTGTTGTTTAATCATTAAGCATTCATCCCCAGTTTGAGTAGGTTGTTGTATGACTGGACATTTTTGCCAAATAGCGCACATTTTCTGTGAAATTATCTTCTATTTAGATCTAATAAGTTGAAATTTATTTTTTGACTGGACCTATGTGTTCTAAATTCACTAATATATGTTTATCTCAACAGGTTTGAAAACTTCTGTACCACTGAAATCAACTATTATGCTTACTGCATTATACTTTAAATTATTGTATCTACCTTATATAGTAAACTATATAGCTGACCAACATTATAAGGTTTTTAAATTGAAATGAATACTAAAAGTAAAAAAACTTTATTATATAGTATAAATTTGGGAAATGTGTTTTGATTTTAATCATGAAACAGATATTTAAATTAAATCAGTTAACTTAAACTAGAAAAACTATTTTTAATTGATTGGTCCATAAGCAAGGGCTTTGGAAATAAATAGATTAGGATACTTATAGAAGCCATCACCATGACATGTGCATTGAGAATTACCCAACTTCAAGATTATTGAAGAGATCTTCTTTATCCTGTGAGAGGCATTTTTTCACTTTATTTTTGATCCATCCAAACATCTCCTGAATTGGATTAAGAAGTGGAATACAGTGGGAGGAAGAGAAGTCTCACTAGACAGTCCCAGAGGCAATGACTTGATGTGTGAATATTTTTGTTAATTGGTGAGAACTCAACAAAGAAAATCCACATTGTGAAGCCAAGAATTATTAAGCACAACTATGTTGATTGCTCCAAAATAATTAATCCATAAGTATTTCTTTTAAGTTTGAAGAAAAACAAATGAGTTTCCTGCTATTGTGGGAACCCTTAATCATCTGGTATTGATCTAAAATATTAGAACCAAGAAGCACTACCATTGAATATGGTTGGGACCTCATAGTTGCATAATGTTCTATACCATCATTTGTCCCCTTCTTAACCCACCCATATCTAGCTCTGATTGAAGAGGAAAACAAAACTTTGTCTATGTATGTTGTGAATTAAAATTCAGTAGGGGTTTTGATTGGCTTATTGAATGATAGTTCATAGATTTACTTCTGTGAAAGCCTTTATTTTTGCTTTTGATCTGTAGAGTTCTCTTTACCCAAAGATGAATCAACATAAATAAGTGAACCTTCAATATTTTTAACAATCTCTTGCCACTTGGAGTATCTTCACTAAGGCTACTAGGATCAAACCTTTGGATATAAAGCTGAATGCCTTTTTTCTTCAATAAAAAGAGTTAATTTGTGCTCATCTTTTTAAAATTTGATCTTAAGCCTCATCTTTCATTCTATAGGGAAATACCTATTACTCATACTCAGATCAAACATGATTAAAGCCTGAACCTCAAGCCTTACATATTTAAGACACTCCTCTGAGTTTTTTATTATGTCAAATAATAAAGCACAACTCAATAATGTAGAAGAATTTGACATTCCATGTCTGCTTTAGGATCAGATAGGTTTCAGTGTATATAAGCATATCCTCAATTATCTTCTTGCTGTTTCTGTTTTATAGTTAAACGCCTTATACTTTTCATGAGAATCCCAAATCAACCATGCTTTGTATGCAAGAGTCTTAGAAACAGAAAGGTCAAACTCTTTAGCCAGGATTGATTAGATAGAGAGAGAATTCTGGTGGAAAAATTTGGCTACCCACTGTTTGATTGTATCAATATGCACAGGCTGCAGAAGTTTTAGCTTTTGTTTGGTCTTTATAGATTTTTCAGTTCAGCTGGTGTCATCATACTTGATATTGGCTTTGTTATCATATCTTGTCATGACATCAAATTGGGACGCTATATCCTGAACTGACATTTCTCTGGTTAAGCAATTGATGGTAGCCTCTTGCTCACTATCTGACAACTGATGCCTGCCCTTGGTGGGTACTGTGGCATCTAAGCTATCATGGCCAATACACGGAATGGGGGCCTTGGTGTATAAAAAAGTATCCTTCTTGCATATAATGTCACTGTAAGATATGAAATGTACCACAGGTGCAGCTGGATCTTCAGTTATGACCAAGGTCTCATAAGAAGTATCAAATACTCTGAGAAATGAACTTGTCAACTCTGAGATCCATATATGGGGCCATGTTACAACTAAAAAAAACAGTGGAGGTGTATTTAACCTCATTGTTCTCAATGACTCTGGTATGGGAGACTTTGGTGGTAGGCCATTAAAGTGGCTTCTGTCTTGGATTCAGGCTATTGTTCCTGGCTTTTGATATGGGAGTCAGGTTTGTGGCACTGACACCTTAAGAGACATGTGTATCTGTGTTGATATGCCCTTTTGTGATTTAGGTCTGTTCTTGGACCCTCTGGGGTGCTCTTGTAAACAGACTTGCCCATGTTCTGTTTCAGGAAGTTAGCTATGTATAGTAAATTCTGTCCAGAAAAATAAAAATAATTTAGAAGAACATGTCTTTTATTTAGATTTTTAGTTTAATCTTGGACTGTTGTTTTCTTCTTGTTTAGAATTTAATAAAAATATAGTTTCTATATTGGTGATTTGAAGTAAATGATACCTTTAATAGAGCTTATAACAGAAAAATTTATATTATAATTGATTTTCATGTCTAAGCAGTGTTATCAAAATTATTTTTGTTTTGATTTTAGTCATATTGGAGCTTCTTAATTTGGGTTAGTGTTTCCAAATTTAATTAATGTGTATTAAAAATGGATTTTAGTTCCACCAATTAAAATTTAATATTACTAGTGGTTTTCATTTGTGTTTTGAAATTTGGTTCTTGGATATGAAAATCTTGAAATTCCAAAAAAAAACATAGTAAACTTAATGAAAAGGGTTGTTTGATTTGAGCACTTCAAATCTAACTCTGCTGATTTTTTTATCTGTTTGAAATATGCAGCTTGGCTTAAAAATTTTAAAAGTGCCTAAGAGGTCCTAAAATTTGAAATATTCAAATGAAAATAAAAATAATTTAATAAAAAAGGCAACCCATAAGCATGATTCAAAGTTTAGGCCAAAGATTTTACAATCCCGCATTTTTACAATTAAGTTCTGAATTTTTAGTATATAGATGTTGAGCAACTTGGGTTATTGCTGGTATGTTAAAAGCTACAGATAGATGTTAGCCTTGATAATTTACTCTACCTAATCCTATGCAAGAGCACTACAGACCACAATAGAATAGAACTTTGAATATAATTACATTTATTGGGACTGGAGTACAATCTAGCCAGCAGCTGCAATCTATCCAGGTGTAACTAAGAACTTGTTATCATCCTTTCAGGTGTCTGTATCAATATATACTGCAACAACCCTTGTTCTTGTCCTTTCAGATAGTTCTCAGTGGCTACCTTTGCAATATGTCTCATCTTTGCTGGCTGTGTCTATCCTGATTGGCTATCCTTGGCATGTGTGTTGCTACTGGCCTTAGCAAGGAGTACATGGCACTTCAGCTACAGCCTACGCTCTTCTTGAGCTAGCCTACTGGCAGTTGTCAATTGGCTGTACCTTACACGCCTATTATTGCACTGGGAAACTACGCTGTATTTAGTTGGCACTTATAAATGGTCCCTAATCTTTCCTCCTACATTGGGAGGTAGAATTCCAGTATTTTATTTCCAGGGGTTAATCAGTGATTCTTTTCTGGCTGGCAAGCCTTCTGCTTATTAATGCAACAGTTCAAATTGGGGATTATATGCTGTATAATAGCTGACTTGATCCAATATTGACTTGTAGATTATCCACCGTGTAATTCTGACCCAAACTGATTAGGAACAAATTTTACAGCTATGTGATGCTGATCCAAACTCAGTATTTTCTAGCCATATGTGCATCACTTGTTTGATATGATCATATACACCCATCAGGATGGGCAAGACTGAGTTAATACAATATCCAGTAGGATGAAATGAGAGATATACAATTGATGATCTAGTGATTACACAGCGTGTAGTCACTGATAATCACTATATTGGCTAACAATTATATGGTATATTTTTTAATATATTATTTATAATAAACTAGTAGTTATATGGTGTATAATTGTTGCCTCTGTTATAATAAACTAACAATTATATGGTGTATAACTGCCATATCAATTATAATAAACTAATGATTATACAGTGTATAACCACTACAATTAATTAAATGATAACCTAGTGATAATACAGAGTGTAACTAATAAAGATCTGTGTACAATGATTAGCCTGATCATTTGTGGTCAATCAGCTTAATATCACAATGGATGCTATTTGCTTGGTATAACAGTGGAAGGGTTTAGATCAACATGTATTGAATCCTATTTTTTGTAGAGATTGAGTCAAGTTACAGGTCATGTCTTCAGACGTGGAATCTGCTAGGGGTTTGAATATATGGTTTTGACTGTTGAATAAATATAACTAGTATATAAGAGTTTTTGATATTATAATAATAAATAAGCACTATAGTGTAAGGATTCAAGTATATCTAATAAACCAAGTTTTTAGTATCAATTTAAAAGATTTATAAGGCTATAAAGATCAGTTTAAACGTTTTTGTCATTTATCAAAGGAAAACAGTAATATTTTAGTAAAAGTGCTGCAATTCTCTATTATTTATGGGGGCAAGGTTTGGTAATTGCATCATTAATGCTATTTTGATATGGCCTTTAAATAATGATATGTGCTAAAGATTTGGTTGGTTTTGCTTTTGATTTTAGGAATTCCTCACCTTCCGCAGATGGGTCTGGTTCAACCTCCACCCATTTTGGATTATCATACCTATCCTTGACTGATCCTGGTATGACCTCATCCCAATGTGACCCCTTCTGCCACTCTGTCTACCTAATGTGTGATCACGGACCCTTGTCTACTATTTAAGTAGAATCATTTCTCCTAATAAAGACAAGTTTATCCACATTTGCATTGGTTTTAGTATTCTTGAAGATTTTTCCTTTCCTTTTTACCAAAAGGACTTTCAC